>CAUYRH010174226.1:0-21322 GCA_963574655.1 Perodicticus potto
CCTGAGCTGGTGGGTTCAAATCCAGCCTGGGCCCGTAAAACAATAGTGATGGCTGTAACCAAACAATGGCCAGGTGTTGTGGCGGGCACCTGTAGTCCCAGCTTCTTGGGAGGCAGAGGCAAGAGACTCGCTTGAGCCCAGCAATTGGAGGTTGCTGTGAGCTGTTGATGCCACAGCACTCTATCCAGGGTGACAGTTGAGGCTCTGTCTCAAAAAATAAACAAATAAAATAAAATAAAATCAGTGTTGTAAAAATGAGAAAGAGAGAGCTCTTAGTTATTCTGGGGAAAGTTTACATTTCAGCTGAGCTTAGGAGGATAAATAAAATTTCATTTGGAAGCAAAGATTTTTGTAGTTGAGAAGTCATCATTTATACCTTTCTTCCCTTCTCCCAGTGCATTACCAAATCATGTCACCTTTGACTTCAAAGTGTATTTTGAGTCTTCCCATCTTCACTGATAGTAGCCCAGTTTAATCAGTAGTTATTTTTTACTTGACCTACTTTGGTGGCCTTTGGTGTTTTTGTTTTCTTTCTTTCCTTCTCCCACCTCTAGCAATCTGTTCTTTACACAGTAGCCAAAGTGACTTAGAATATAGATTTATAGGCTCGGCGCCTGTGGCTCAACGGGCTAAGGCGCCAGCCACGTACACCTAAGCTGGTGGGTTCGAATCCAGCCTGGGGCCCGCCAAACAACAATGACTGCTGCAACCAAAAAAAAATTGGCCCAGGAATTGGAGGTTGCTGTGATCTGTGATGCCACAGCACTCTATCCAGGGTGACAGCTTGAGGCTCTGTCTCAAAAAAAAAAAAAAAAAAAAGAATATAGATTTATAGGTGGACTAATGATACTTCTCTAAAATTTTAGGTGAGTTCTAATTACATTTAAGATAAAATTCAGGAGTTTTGTTTTTTGTTTTTAAGAGAGATGTGGGGAAAAAACAAACAAACCTCCCCCCCTCAAACAACAAGAAAAGATAGGGTGGTGCTCTGTCATTTAGGCTAGTGTGTTTCTCACTCCACAGGCCAGTGCAGTGGCTATTCATAGGTGCAGCTACACTACTGATCATCATGGGAGTTTTGACCTGCTCTCTTTCTGACCTGGGCTGGTTCACCCCTCCCTAGGCAACCTGGTGGGTCCCCCTATTGGTATAGCAGGTAGCACACAGCCAAGAACTCCTAGACTGAAGCAATCCTCTTGCCTCAGCCTGGACTGCAGGCGTGTGCTACCAGGCAAGAGAAGTTTTTGACTTGGTTTTAATGATGCTGAATAATTCAGCTTTTCACATCCATTTAGAAACAATAACAATTATAGAAACAAACCAAAAAGCCCCTTACAGTTAAAGTTACTTTACTCCATTGCCAGGAATAGTTTTTATTTTTTCAAATCAGGGAGACATATTTGAAGAAATAGTTTTTAGGCTTTATGTATTAAGATATTTTATGCTCTCAAAAACCCTAGAGTGAATAACTTCTCTAAGACTAGATAACTATTTAAGTGGTAGAAGCTGGGATTTAAACTCAGAGGTCAAGCTCAGGCATTATACTCTTATGAATTATATCATACCCTTTACCCACCAACACACACAAACTATTGTAACTACATTGCTCTTTTTACCCTTCCATTGATCTAAACTCTTTACTCCACAGGATGTTCACAGATGCCATTTCCTTCCTGGGAGCAGATTACTTTTCATTTTTCAGTTTCTTATTCCTGATTATCCTTTAGATCTTAGATTGAATGTTACTTTCTCAGAAAGATAGAGGCCTCAGCTGGCACTCTTCAACCACTGCAATTAGGACTGTCTGTTATTTTTATCATAGCCTTCCTTTTTTATTTTGGTTTAGCACCTACAACCTGTGACACATAGACTTCCACCATAAGGTAGTAAATACATTCCAAGAAATTCAAACCACATAAAACGTGACATTATTGTGAGTTTACTGAAATGATCTAGGACATTTGGGTGGAGGAGGATGAGGAGAAGGACAAGGTCTGTGTGTGAATGGGTTCTTGGATTCAGACTAAGGTGGCCAAAGCGGTGTAAGGTCTGACTATGGCTTGGTGCCACCTGGTGGTAGTTGTGTACTCTTCTGACTGCTGTTTGAGGATAGGAGATGGGAGCCAATTACTAGATGACTTGTCTGATTTCATGTATTTATGAAGTTTCTGTATTTAAATTTGTGCTTATTTCCTTAATTGAAAACATCCTGTGCTCCATAAAGTCAGAGACAATATCCTTGTTCACTGTAATTTTCCAAGGCCAGTAACTCAGTAGGTTTTCAGTCAAGTATTTGTTGAATGAATGAGAATGCATCATGAACCAGAACAGATTGCCAAGAATTTTGTACTTTACTTACAGACTGGCCAGCAGTGTAGTTTAACTAGAGTTTAGACTTTGTAGACAGGTGTGGTTGAGAGATAAGGCCAGAAAGGTACAGTGGGACCAGATTGTGATGACCCATAAATAAAATAGTGAGGAACTGTGTGAAACATGATCTGGACAAAAACGAGAAGTGAAAAGAAGGACTTTTATTTTAAGTATCCAGAGCATAGAAATAGAAGGCATGGCTTCCAAAATTTTCAAGTTGGAGAGTAAGTTAGGGAATAAACGAAACTTTGATGAATTTAACAAAAAGCAACAAAGGAGGAGAAAAAATGTAAGTAGAAATCATAAATCAAGATAGTAGAAATAAGTTAAAAGCATATCTAGTTTTTTTTTTTTTTTTTGCAGTTTTTGGCCAGGGCTGGGTTTGAACCTGCCACCTCTGGCATATGGGGCCAGTGCCCTACTCCTTTGAGCCACGGGCGTTGCCTGTTAAAAGCATATGAGAAATTAAAATCATCTGTTGTGATCTTAACATAAGAATCTATGTTATTTAAAATAGATGCACAAAAGTCAAATATAATGAGTAGAAAAGGATAACACATAACAGATGAAACAAAACTAAGTTTAAAAATGGAAAAATACATTTACCAAAAATATAAAAGCTAGTGTAAAATAATAGAAATTTAGGGTGAAAATCTTTAATTTGGAAAAAGAGAGACCCTTCATACTTCTAAAAGTAATAATCTGGAAAAAAAAAATCATTGTAAATGTACTTTGATTTAGCAACATACTCTTTTTTTTTTTGAGACAGATCCTCAAGCTGTCACCCTGGATAGAGTGCTATGGCATCACAGCTCACAGCAACCTCCAATTTCTGGGCTCGAGTGAGTCTCCTGCCTCCGCCTCCCGAGTAGCTGGAACTACAGACGTCTGGCCATTTTTTGGTTACAGCTGTCATTGTTGTTTGGCGGGCCCGGGCTGGATTTGAACCCGCCAGCTCAGGTGTACGTGGCTGGCGCCTTAGCCCATTGAGTCACAGGCGCCGAGCCAGCAACATACTCTTGAAATACCATTAAAACAGAGGTAAATGGTTTTTACCTCTTTTTTCCCCCTCTACCCCATATTGTAAAAATAGGAGTTGTCTTGGGGTACACATTAAATACACAAACTCTAATGAAAGCTGATTAGCTAAAAAAAAACCCCCCAAAACGCACAAAATCAGCATGTGGACTGTAGGGCATAAGTTGGACAACTCTGAAAGGAAAAACCTTTCAGAATTACCAGGAATAGACAAGTCTACAAAATAGTGGGACTTGAGCACATCTCTGTCAAAATGGAAAAAGCAAGCAGACACAAAATTTAAAATGGTATCAATTGAACCACAGGATTGACAAACTTTATGAACTGGAGATACTAGAACTCTACACCTAACTGAATAAAATAGAATCTAATACATTTTTTTCCAGTTATGTATAGGTCAATTTTAATTATGTACTATGTGGCGAGAACCTGTGGTGTTCAGGCCACATGTGGCTTTCCAGATCCCCAAGTGTGGCCCCTTGATCAAATCCACACTTCACAGAATAAATCTTTTTTATTTAGTTTTTGAATCAATCTTTTTAATAAAGAGATTTGTTCTCAAATTTGGATTCAGTCAAAAGGCCTCACTCAAGGATCCAGAAGACCACATGTGGCCCTAGGACTTCAGGGTCCCACCCTAGGTGAATCTAAATTATGTCCAGAAGATCAATATCATACAAAATATATTATTTCACTATGATGCAGTAAAATTAAAAACAGTGAAAAGACAATCAAAATACTTCATAATATTAGAAACTAAAAATTTTAATTAGTAGACCAAAGAAGAAATGAAAATTATAAAATATTTATAGCTAAATAACAATGGAGGCATTGCTTATTAGAAGTTGGGATATGGCTTAAGCAGAACTCACTGAGAAAATAGTTCCAAATGTATAACTGGAAAATAAGAAAGATTGATATAATTAGCATATTTTCAAATCTAGGTGTTAAAAAATAGATCAACAGAATAAATCCAAATAAAGTAAAGATAAAAAATAAAGGTAAAAGTCAAGGCCGGACACAGGTGGCTCACACTTTGTGAAGCTGAGGCAGGAGGATCACTTGAGGCTGGAAATTCAAGACCAGCCTGAGCAAGAGTGAGACCCTGTCTCTACAAAAAAATAGGAATGTCAGCTCAAGGTGGTGGTGTGTGCTTGTACTGTCAACTGTTGAGAGACTTAGGCAGGAGGATCACTTGAGCTTAGAAGTTTGAGGTTGCAGTGAGCTAAGATGAGACCACGGTGCTCCAGCCTGGGTGACAGAGCAAGATCCAGACCCCCCCCAAAAAAGATAAAAGTAAAAGTCAATATTAATGAAATGGGAAATAAAACAATAAATTAATACAACTAGAAAATTAATAAAATGGATGAACCCCTACAAAGACAGATTAAAGAAAAGGGAACACTATGAATAACCAAAATATGACCAATAGAGTTTAAAAACCATAAAAAAATACTATGACCAAACTATAGTCAAGGAATTATTTGACACACACTGTGGGGGAAAACTTGGAATTTTTTTTTTTTTAAGAGACAGAGTCTCATTTTGTCGCCCTTGGTAGATAGAGTGCTATCAGGTCACAGCTCACAGCAATCTCCAACTCCTGGGCTTAGGTGATTCTCTTGCCTTAGCCTCCTGAGTAGCTGGGACTCCAGGCGCATGCCACAATGCCCAGCTATTTTTTTCCGCCACAATGCCCAGCTATTTTTTGTTACAATTTGTCTGGGGCTGGGTTTGAACCTGCCACACTAGGTATATGGGACTGGCACCCTACTCACTGAGCCACAGGCACCACCCAAAACTTAAAATTTTTGTAGGACAAAAGATACCAACCAAATTAAAAGTAAAACAGCAGGCTTGGCTTGGTGCCCATAGCTCTGTGGTTAGGGTGGCGGCTACATGCACCGGGGCTGGTGGGTTTTGGCCTGGGCCTGCTAAACAACAATGACAACTGCAACAAAATAAAATAGCCAGGTGTTGTGGCAGGCGCCTGAAGTCCCAGCTACTTGGGAGGCTGAAGCCAGAGAATCGCGTTAAGCTCAAGAGTTTGAGGGCTGTGAGCTGTGACTCCATGACACTCTGCCGAGGGGACATAGTGAGACTCTGTCTCAAACAAAACAAAAAACAAACAAACCCCAGCAGGCTTGCAGAAGATATTTGTAACACGTATCTGAATTGTTAGCTAGAATATGTTAACATTCTACAGTTCAGTAAGATAAAAATGCCATAGAAAAATGGCTAAGGGCATACATAGTCAATTCACAGGGGAAATGTTAATGACCAGTAAGCATATGAAAAGATGTTTGTTTATTTTTTTCCGATCGAGAGTCTTACTTTGTTGTCCTTGGTAGAGTGCCGTAGCGTCACAGCGCACAGTAACCAACTCTTGGACTCAAGTGATACTCTTGCCTCAGCCTCCCAACTAGCTGGGACTACTGGTGCCCGCCACAACGCCTGGCTATTTTTAGAGACAAGGTCTCGCTCTGGCTCAGGCTGGTCTCGAACCTGTGAGCTTAGGCAATCCACCTGCCTTAGCCGTGCAGAGTGCTGGGATTACAGGTGTGAGCCACTGTGTGTAGCCACAAAAAATGTTTTTTTCAGTATTTATTAAGCACATATAAATTAATAAACAATGAAAAATTTTTCTCACCCAGCGGATCTCAGAAATTTTAAGTCCACCGTACTTCCACAGCCGTGTACTTATTCTGTGATCTAGAAATTATATACTGTAGCATATATGTTAAAGAAAGCACACAGATAATATTTTTTTTTGCAGCCTCATATTTTTTTTTTTTTTTGTAGAGACAGAGTCTCACTTTATCGCCCTTGGCAGAGTGCTGTGGCGTCACACAGCTCACAGCAACTTCCAACTCCTGGGCTTAGGCGATTCTCTTGCCTCAGCCTCCTGAGTAGCTGGGACTACAGGCGCCCACCACAACGCCCGGCTATTTTTCTGTGCTGCAGTTTAGCCGAGGCCTGGTTTGAACCCGCCACCTTTGGTATATGGGGCTGGCGCCCTACTCGATGAGCCACAGGTGCCGCCCAGCAGCCTCATCTTGTAACAGTGAGAAAGAGAGACAACTCTGCATACCAGTAGATAATTTGTTGCCTAAAACAGGGTAAATGCGTGCACGGGAATACTTGTAGCATTAAAAAAACAGCTGTATTTACTTACACCAAAATGGATAGAATATAAATCTTGAACTAGAAAAGTACATTTTAGAATGGTCTTTAAAGTTTAATGCCATTTATGTACCCAAAGCACCTAAAGTAATACTGTGTGTCACTCGGGGATATGCACACAAACACATAGGTAAATGTGCACAGAAGTAAAAGTGTAAAAACCGGATTGGAAGAATTACACACTAAACTCCTGGTAGTGATTTCTCTGGAGAGATGGATTGGTGAATGGGGACTTGGGGGTAACACTCAAAGACGTTGCCTTCATCTGTTATCTGTTATCTCATAAGGGAATAAGCAGCCTTACAGTATAAATGAGAAAATGTTAAAAGGTGTAGGTTGTGGGTTGGAAGGGATGTGGCTATTTGTTTCGTTGTCTTTAGTAATTTACTGTATGTTTTAAATCCCCCCCAAAATTGTATTAAGAGATGAGGTCCTAAACTAGGAACATAGATGACTTAGATTTCTACCCTGGGAAGATGGTGATGTTACTGCTAGACCTATAGCTTGTTTAAAAAAAAAAGCCAAGGCTCGGCGCCTGTGGCTCAAGTGGCTAAGGCACCAGCCACATACATCTGAGCTGGCGGGTTCGAATCCAGCCCGGGCCTAGGCCCAAACAACGACAGCTGCAACCAAAAAAAAAAAAGTCAGAATTGGATATGCTGGTTTTCAAATCAGTATGGAAACAATATTACCTTAGGTGAGGGTAGATAATACCATTCTGGAGAAAGTATAGAATGAATAGAGAAGGTGGCTGAGGACCACACTTTGGGTGAGTAGTCATATTTAAGGGTTGTGTAGACATGGAAGAAGGCAACTGAAAAGAAACAAATAGGAAGACACAGACAATTTACCATTATGAAAATCAAATGAAGGGAAAGATTTTAGTAAGGGATTAGTCAACAGTGTCGTTTGTTTGGAGAAGCAGAGTCAGATGAAGATTGAGAGGGGCCGGGTGCGGTGGCTCACGCCTGTAATCACAGCCCTCTTGGAGTCCAAGGCGGGTGGATTGCCTGAGCTCATGGGTTTGAGAACAGCCTGAGCTAGAACAAGACCCCATCTCTAAAAATAGCCTAGCGTTGTGGCAGGCACCTGTAGTCCCAGATGTTTAAATGGGAGGTTGAGGCAAGAGAATCACTTGAGGCCACGAGTTTGAGATTGCTGTTTGAGTTATGATATAAGAGCATTCCACTGGGGGTGACAAAGTGAGACTCTGTCTCCAAAAAAATAAAAAGATTGAGAGGAAATCACTGGGTTTGGTAATTAAAAGCTCAGTGTTGACCTCTGAAGACATTTTAGGGGATAGGGTGCAGAAGATGTTGTTAGGAAGAAATTAGTTAGTCTTAACTAGTCCTTTAGGAATTAAGTAACATGTCTAATATATTTTAGTTTAAAATTCCATTGTAAATTTTTCATAAACATGCTAAGCAAGAATCATGTATTAACCTTTTTAAATTTTTTCTAGAATTACAAAAACACTGTCTAGTGTATTCAAGATACTACACATTTCTCTGATGATGATAAAAGAACACAGACTCTTGAAATCAGTTGTCATAGGTGTTACTTGAAATATAGAAATCGTTAACTCACTTTGCAGAGGCATGCACATGTGGGTGCTTAATAAATGCTATTTAAAAGTTATCTGTGGCTCAAGTGGCTAAAGCGCCAGCCACTTACACCTGAGCTGGCGGGTTCGAATCCAGCCCGGACCCGCCAAACAACAATGACAGCTGCAACCAAAAAATGGCTGGGCATTGTGGCGGGCGCCTGTAGTCCCAGCTACTTGGGAGGCGGAGGCAGGAGACTCCTGGAGCCCAGGAATTGGAGGTTGCTGTGAGCTGTGATGCCATAGCACTCAATCCAGGGTGACAGCTTGAGGCTCTGTCTCAAAAAAAAAAAAAAAGTTATCTAACATCCATTAGGAAAAAGTAGCTGCAATAATTAATTGACAGTCTTCTAAGATTGGTTTCTAAGAATTGGAAGGAGTGGCTTGTCTATTATAAGTCACAAAGCAAAGAATCAGGAATCTAGCCCAGGGAATACTTAAGTAAAATGCAAAAACATGAACCTAGTCAAATCACACCTAAGCTAAGCTAAGTATGTATAAAAAAGTAGTACTTACTAGGCTCTTACTCATCATAGGATTTTCGTGGTCTGTGTCCTAAAATGAGTGCTATTATTAGCACTTATTATTATTATTATTATTAGCTAACTCCTATTAGTTAGCCGTTTAATAGGAGAAGATAAAATAACTTTGAGGAATCATGGACCTCTTTCAGAATCCAAAAATAGCCATGGCCTTCTCAGTAAAATGCACATTTCACTAACACAATTTTGCCTTTGTGGACCTCTATTAAAAATTCACATAGCTGGCTCAGTGCCTGTAGCTTAACGGCTAGGGTGCCAGCTACATACACCAGAGCTGGTGGGTTCCATTGCAGCCTGGGTCTGCCAAACAACAATGACAACCACAGCCAAAGAATAGCTGGGCATTGTGGCAGGCTCCTGTAGTCCCAGCTGTTTGGGAAGCTGAGGCAAGAGAATCGCTTAAGCCCAAGAGTTTGAGGTTGCTGTGAGCTGTGATGCCATAGCACTGTACCCAGGGTGACAGCTTGAGAGTCTGTCTCAAAAAAAAAAAAATTCAGGACCGTGCCTGTGGCTCACTGGGTAGGGCACTAGCCCCATGTACCCAGGGTGGCGGGTTCGAACCCGGCCCCGGCCAAACTGCAACAAAAAATAGCCAGGCGTTGTGGCAGGTGCCTGTAGTCGCAGCTACTCATGAGGCTGAGGCAAGAGAATCACCTAAGCCCAGGAGTCAAGTTTGCTGTGAGCTATGACGTCACAGCACTCTACTAAGGGCGACAGAGTAAAACTATCTCAAAAAAAAAAAAACAAATTCACATAGCTCAGTGGGTAGGATGTAGGCCACATACACCAAGGTTGGCGGGTTCAAACCTAGCCTGGGCTAGGTAAAACAACAATGATAACTGCAACAACAACAAAAATAGCCAGGTGTTGTAGCAGGTACCTATATTCCCAAGTACTTGGGAGGCTGAGGCAAGAGAATCACTTGAGCCCAAGAGTTTGAGGTTACTGTGAGCTGTGACTGCATGGCACTCTACCCAGGGTGATAGCTTGAGACTCTGTCTCCAAAAAAAAAAAAAAAAAAATTCATGCTATAGCTGGGTTTAGTGGCATGCACCGATAACCAATCTACTTGGGCAGCTTCGGTGGGAGGATTTCTTAAGCCCAGGAATTTGAGACCAGCCCGGGCAACAGAATGAGACCTGTCTCTCTCTCTCTCTTTTTTTTTTTTGAGACAGAGTTTTACTTTGTCACCCTAGGTAGAATGCCATGGAGTCACAGTTCACAGCAACCCCTAGCATTGGGCTTAGGCGATTCTCTTGCCTCAGCCTCCCAAGTAGCTGGGACTACAGGCACCCGACACAAGGCCCGGCTATTTTTTTGTTGCAGTTTGGCCAGGGCTGGGTTTGAACCCCCCACCCTCTGTATATGGGGCTAGCCCCCTACTCACTGAGCCACAGGCACCACCCTGAGACCTGTCTCTTATTAAAAAAAAAAAAAAAAAGAAAAGAATTAGCTGGATGTGGTGGCATATATCTATAGTCTCAGGTGCTCAGAAGTCTGAGGTGGGAGGGGGATTGCTTGAGCCTAAGAGTTTGAGGCTGCAGTGAGCAATGATTGATACTACCACTGCACTACAGCCTAGGTGACAGGGTGATAACCGTCTCTACTGTCTCTTAAAAAAAAATTATGGCTTATGACGGCTTTTATGTATATAATCATTTAACTTCATGGATGGTAGTCTAAAATGTAGCATAGATCCCTTACTATTTAATGTCATGTATAAAGAATTTTGCCTCTAAGATTTTCACTCTTGGTGGGAAGTTCTGTGTGAATTGAGAAGGCTTTATTTTTTTGTTTCTTAATTTAGTGCTAACAATAGTAGGCACCTACAGCAGAAACTTGCTCAAAATAAGTGCTGGATAATTATCTGTTGAATAAATGGATGAATTTGTTATTATAGCTTCAAACATCTTCATTTTAATAATATTTTGTAAAACTTGATTATTAATTAAAAGAAATCAATAGGCTTGGTGCCCATAGCACAGTGGTTACAGTGCCAGTCACATTCACTGAGGCTGATGGGTTCCAGCCTGGCCTGGGCTAGCTAAACAATAACAGAAAAATAGCTGGGTGTTGTGGCGGGTGCCTGTAGTCCCAGCTACTTGGGAGGCTGAGGCAAGAGAATTGCATAAGCCACAAGAGTTTGAGGTTTCTGTGAGCTGTGACACCACAGCACTCTACCAAAGGTGACAAAGTGAGACTCTGTCTCAAAAAAAAAAAAAAACAACCAAAAGACTCCCAAATCAGTAATGTAAAAACTTCAAATAGACATTTAAACAGTACTATAAAACATGAAATAATTGAAATAATTTATCTTTTCTGGCTGGTGAGGTGGCTTGTGCCTGTAATTTTAGTATTATGGCAGGCTGAGGCAGGAGAATTTCTTTTTTTCTTTTTTCTTTTTTTTTCAGAGATAGAGTCTCACTTTATCACCCCCGGTAGAGTGCCGTGGCATCACAGCTCACAGCAACCTCCAACTCTCCAACTCCTGGGCCCAGGCGATTCTCTTGCCACAGCCTCCCAAGTAGCTGGGACTACAGGCACCTGCCATAACGACTGGCTATTTTTTTGTTGCAGTTTGGCTGGGGCTGGGTTTGAACCCATCACTCTTGGTACATGGGGCCGGCGCCCTACTCACTGAGCCCCAGGCGCCGCCGGCAGGAGGATTTCTTGAGCTCATGAGTTTGAGACCAGCTTGAGTGAGATTCAGAGCCCGTATCTACTAAAAATAGAAAAATTAGCTGGGTGTTGTGGCAGGTACCTATAGTCACTTGAGCCCAAGAGTTTGAGGTTACTCTGAGCCAGGCTGATGCCATGGCACTCTAGCCTGGGCAACAGAGTGATACTCTCTCTCTCTTTCTTTTAATTGAGATAGAGTCTCACTTTGTCACCCTCTGTAGAGAGCTGTGGCATCACAACTCACAGCAACCTCAAACTCTTGGACTTAAGCGATTCTCTTTCCTCAGCCTCCCAAGTAGGTGCCCGCCACAATGCCCAGCTATTTTCTTGTTGCAGCTGTCGTTGTTTAGCAGGCCTGGGCTGGGTTTGAATCCGGCAGCCTTGGTGCATGTGGCCAGTGCCCTACCCACCAATCCACAGGCACCATCTAGACATATTTTTTCTTATAGATTATTTTTCTTGACCCTTTTTTTCTCCTAAACATGCCCAACATACTGGGTTTAAATTTCATTGTTTGTTAGTTTGGTTGTATGAGAAAAGCTTCCAATATTTGACCTCCTCCTATTGTTCTTCACAGTTCACAGCTCAGAATTTTCTTTTTTGTCATTTTGTCTTTTAATTTCTCAGAAAGACATTTCCCATTTCTTTACCTTTCACACTAAAAAGCAAAACATCAACCAATTTGCAGGGTACAATATGTAAATAGTGGTTAGATAGATATAACTTTTCATTTATTTTGTAACTTCTGAATTTTATAGAAGTAGACTGTTTTGTAGGCTTTTTGACCTTGAAGTCTTACTGTATGACCTTTGTTAAATTGTTTAACTTCTTGAGGCCTCAGTTTCCTGACATGTGAAATAGGGCATTGGACTAATTTGGCAATTCTCAAGTAACTCTCATTCCTAGTCTAGGAACTGTTGTTATTAAAAAGGAAACTGTCATAGAATGTACCCTCCCTTTTATTCCTACCCACCGTTTTTCTTGTAAAGCTCTAAAGCTTGTTGCTCTTTGTTTGTATCAGAATAAGACTGCGTAAGCTAGAATAAGGTAGGAGATAGTATACCATACTGATAAAGCACACATTATATGTTTGGGTTTAAAAATTATATATAATTAATGGTAGTCAAGGAAAAGAGGTCATGATATTCAGGTTATTTTTTGAAAACATTTAGATGATGTAATCATTAACAATCATTATACATTTATGATTCTGTATACCAGATAAAGAGAAAATGCAAATGTAATTATCAGAGTGATCTAAAAATAAAAACATTAAAAACCTACATGGTAGGCTCGGCGCCTGTAGCTCATGTGGCTAAGGCGCCAGCCATGTACACCTGAGCTGGCGGGTTTAAATCCAGCCTGGGCCCGCCAAACAACAATGACAACTACAACCAAAAAATAGCCAAGCGTTGTGGCAGGTGCCTGTAGTCCCAGCTACTTGGGAGGCGGAGGCAGGAGAATTGCTTGAGCCCAGGAGTTGGAAGTTGCTGTGAGCTGTGATGCGACAGCCCTCTACCCAGGGCGACAGTTTGAGGCTCTGTCTCAGAAAAAAAAAAAAAAAAAAAACCCTACATGGTGGCTGGGTGCAATGGTTCACTCCTGCTATCCTGGCACTCAGGGAGGCTCAGGCGGGTGAATTACTTGAGCTCAGGAGTTCAAGACCAACTTGAGCAAGAGCAAGACTCTGTCTCGAAAAATATCAGGGCATGGGGGTGGCTTCTGGGCTCAGTGAGTAGGGGGCCAGTCCCATATACTGAGGGTGGTGGGTTCGAACCCAGCCCCGGTCAAATTGCAACAACAAAAAAATAGCCTGGCATTGTGGCAGGCATCCGTAGTCCCAGCTACTCTGGAGGCTGAGGCAAGAGAATCGCCTAAGCCCATGAACTGGAGTTTGCTGTGAGCTGTGACACCGTGGTACTCTACCAAGGACGACAAAGTGACACTCTGTCTCTTAAAAAAAAAAAAAAGTCTGGGCGTTGCCAGTTGCAGTGGCTCACAACTAATCCTAGCACTCTGGGAGACTGAGGCAAGTGGATTGCCTGAGTTCATGGGTTGGAGACCAGTCTGAGCAAGAGGGAGACCTCGTCTGTAATAAACGAAATAGCCAGGTATTGTGGTGACACCTGCAGTCTTTGCTACTCAGGAGGCTGAGGCAAGAGGATCACTTAGGCCCAAGAATTTGAGGTTGCTGTGAGTTGTGACACCATGGCACTCTACCGAGGGTGACAAAGTGAGACTCTGTCTCAAAGAAACAAAAACAAAAACCTACATGGTATTGGAAATAATTGTGTATTTACATGTCTTTCATCATTTTTCCTCTTGGTTACTACAAGATCATAAAACTATTCAAATAGTACGAGGGAACATTTTGTGGCCAATGGAGTACAAATAGTATAAATAGGCTAAGATATTTAATTATTTTGGGGTATATTATACTTTAGTTGCAGGGATTGTCTTTATTAAAACATTTTAAGGGCGGTGCCTGTGGCTCAGTGAGTAGGGCTCCGGCCCCATATACCAAGGGTGGCAGGTTCAAACCCGGCCCTGGCCGAACTGCAACAAAAAAATAGCCGGGTGTTGTGGCGGGTACCTGTAGTCCCAGTTACTCGGGAGGCTGAAACAAGAGAATGGCCTAAGCCCAGGAGCTGGAGATTGCTGTGAGCTGTGAAGCTATTGCACTCTACCAAGGGCGACAAAGTGGGACTCTGTCTCTAAAAAAAAAAGAAAAAATTTCAAAATGCAGTGATTACAGATTGAAAGAGGTGATGCCCAGGCTATAAAGAATTAACAAATAAAAAGAGTTGGACAGCACCTGTGGCTCAGTCAGTAGGGCGCTGGCCCCATATCCCAAGGGTGGAGGGTTAAAACCCAGTTCCTGCCAAACTGCAACAAAAAAATAGCCGGGCGTTGTAGTGGGCACCTTAGTCCCAGCTACTGGGGAGGCTGAGGCAAGAGAATCGCCTAAGCCCAGGAGTTGGAGGTTGCTGTGAGCTGTGACACAATAGCACTCTACTGAGGGATACAAAAAAGAAAAAAAAAAAAAAGTTGCTCAGGATTCTATAGTTGAAAGCTGGAAGTCATTTAAAACTTCCCCTTTTCTTTCTCTATCTAAGCTGTGAAATGTGACAAGTCAGGTTTTTTATTTTTTTATTATTTTTTCAACTTTTCTTTTTTTTTTATTAAATTCAAGCTGTGTACATCAATGCAATCATGGGGTACAATGTGCCGGCTTCATCTACAATCTGAAATATTTTCATCAAACTGGTCAACGTAGCCTTCACGGCATTTTCCCAGACAAGTCAGGTTTTTAAAATGCCCTTTTGTTCTGTATTAGTTATCTTTAATTAATAGTTATCTTTAATTAACTAGCCGGGCGTTCTGGTGGGCGCCTATAGTGCCTGCTATTCGGGAGGCTGAGGTAGGAGAATCGCCTAAGCCCAGGAGTTGGAGGTTGCTGTCAGCTGTGACACCAAGCACTCTACTGAGAGCAATAAAGTGAGACTCTGTCTCTAAAAAAAAAAAAAAAAAAATCTTTAATTAACAAATTACTTCAACTTTAGCAGCTTAAAACAACAAATACTACCTTGTGCAGTTTTTGAGGTTAAGGATTGGGAGTGGTCAGCAGCATGGATCTGGTTCAGGATCTTTGATGGGGCCACTGTAGTCTGAGCACTTAACTAGATAGCTTAGTCACATGGCTGTTGGTAGGATGCCTTTGTCTCTAGCCTTATTTTTCTAGTTCCACAGAGCTACTTGAGTGTACTCAAGACATGGCAGTTGGCTTCCTCCATTCACTTCAGCTTTACTCATTTTGTTAGAAATTAGTAATTAAGTCTAGCCAACACTGCAGAGAGGAGTTAGGCTTTACCTCTGGAAAGGAGAAATATGAAACAATTTCTGGACAAGAAAATCCATAGGTACAAAATGCATTGTAAAAAGATAAACGGGCATTGTTACTTTGGTTTTGGGAAGTGTTTGAGGGTAATGGCTCTGGTGTCAGAATACTTAGGTTCAAATCCCAGTCTTGCCCTTCATTAACTCTTGACTTTGAGTCAGGAACCTTACAGTCCTTATCTATAAAGTGAGCATTATAATACTGATTTCATAGGAATGTGTAAAGTTGAATAAGTGAAGGTAAAGCATTTAGCATAGTCATTTTTATTTCGTAAGCATTCAGTAAGCGTTAGCTATTATTTACCCTTCTTTCCGCTCTTTGGATACAGAAATAACTTTGATATGGAGTATATGTCTTTTTGTAAAGTGGAATATGAATTTACTCTAAAGTATCTACTTCTTCTACTAAGAATAGACTACCTACTCAATGTTGAAGACTTGAAAAACAGGTGTGTATATGTATACACACACATACATACACATATTTTATAATATATGTATATATTCACACACACTACATGGTTTGAGTCATATGGTATAGAAAAACACATATATATTTAAATCCTGCCACATTTATATTTTTAATATTTTCCTCTGTTGTTAAAAATTCCTTAAGTGAGTTATTTTTAATAGAACAATCCACTGAATGTCTTCTTTACTTCTTCAGACTGGCCCTCAGAAATGAAATTACTATGTTAGGAAATATGAATCTCTTTTAGACTCTTAATATATGCCACATTGCTTTTCTAAAAGTATGTACCAATTTGTATTTCTAGCAGTGACCTATCCTTATATTCTCAGTATAGTATTACTGGTTTTTAAAAAGTATGGGTGGCTTGTCAAAGCCCAGTTACAACAGCAAGGCAAAACTGCATTAAAGACCAGGGAATTGTGTTTTTATAAGAGCTTTACATATACAATATGGGTATTTTTCCAGTCTTTCTGCATTAATTTGGCTGTGTGTGTGTATATGTATGTATATATAAAACAAGCTGAATATTCTGGAGGAATAGATTAAGCTGTTTTCTTAGAACTTAAAATATAAGGCTGTCATGGACACATAGGATTACAGAGGGTAATATGTACACATTACATATATATGTAAACTATAGACTTCTTAAGCTGTATTTCAAAAGCAAATGGGAAGGTAAAAGTTATATATATCAGGCTTCAGACTGATTGAGCCTTGTTTACCTGTCACCTGCACAAAAATAAAACTTTGGCTTACATTATTCTTTTCTATTCTGAATAGCACATGAAAAGCTATTGATTGGTAATAATGGAAATTCAGATGCCTTGTCAATTTCAGTAATTCAGCAGTTATACACCTTAGTATTCCTTAACTTCTGCCACATGGAAACTACTGTTTTAAGATGCTGCCCACCAATGGATGATCCTTCTTTTAAACTGATTAGCAATAAAAAAGCTACCATGTAGTTCATTTTGTCCCATACATGGCAGGTTTACCTAATTCAAGAAAGAGATTCTTATTTGGTTTAAGGGGAGTTGTACTTTGGAAATGGTATAGGTTTTTTGGGGAGGGTGGTGATCATGGTGGTAGGGTTAGGGGAAAGGACCAAGAGAAGAATATCAGGAGAAATGAGAAAAAGTAGTCACAGGTTCTATAAATCCATTCTCATGCTGCACTGACATTGGGGTACACTTTTGTAAAATGATACTGCATTAATATTACCACTGAAAAGTTTTTTTCTGTAGATTACCTGCACAGCTCAGTTAATTCAGATCAGAAAAATTATGTTATCTTTTTATTTAGAATTTGTAACTGCCAGGTCTCATTAGTGTGTTTATTCAGCCAGTACTTAACTGAACACTTACTCTGTAGGAAGCACTGTTTTATGTTAAGTTTTGTGTGCAGACAACTTTAGGATAACATTTTGCTTCAGATATAGAAACTTTCATATTGCAAAATTCTAAAACCAGGGGAATCTTGTTTTGATGAAGTCTCATTCCTTGTAATATGGGTTTGGTTTCTTGTGTTTTAAAAAAATTATAGTCTCTAAATTAGCAATTTGTTTTCCTTTTCATTGCATTTTAATATTTACTATTTGTAAAACGTTAGTTTTTAGAAAAAAAGATTATTTTTTAAAGTAGATGACAGTGTAAGTGAATGCGTTCATTTGTTTTCAAATGAACCGAACAAATAAAGGGTACATACATGAATTTCATTCTGAGCAAATTGGGGGAGTCAGAGACTGGCATGTTGTGTTGTTTACTAAATACTTGTTTAGTGTGCTGGCACTTCTGTAAAGAGAAAACTCCGAAGTCGGTCTCAGAAAAGTAGTTGGAAGCTCCTTACTTTTCAAGTAACGCTTTAGAATATTTTCTAGGTGTGACTTTTTTGTTGGTGTTCCTGTTTTAAAGTGCACATCTTTGAGGTGACCTGGTTACATGTTGCATAAGCTTTGAAAAAGCCAAAACAAGTTAAATAGCCACCTTTATTTACAGCTGCGGGACTAGGTATCAGATTGCTTCCAGGAAGAAAATATGATTAATGGCTCTTTTCCAGAGGGGGGACAATTGCAGACTGCTCTTCAGCAGAGTGTGAGATGTGCCTCTTCCCGCCGAGCGGCTCCCCAGCCTCAGGTGTCTTCCTGGCCGCGGGCAGCGGCGCTCCCCGGAGCGGGCGTCCGGGACTTCCTGTCTGGGCGCGGGGCGGAAGGATCGCGTTGCCAGCTGGGGCCGCCGCCGTCGCCGCCGCCCCTGCCCCTGCCGTTAGGTGGTGGGGTTTCTCAGCCGGCGGCGGGAGGCGGGCCGGCCTCGGCTTCCTGTCGGAGGACGCGCAAGGATCCGGGCGTCGGAGTGTGTGCGAGTGCGTGAGTGTGTGTGGGTCGCACGGCGTGTGTCTCCGGCCGCGGGTTCCGCCTCCTCCCCTGCCGCCGCTGCTCACGGTGTAAGTCAATGTGAAGCAGCAGCTCCAGCCCCGGGATAAACATGGCGACGTCTCTGCATGAGGGACCCACGAACCAGCTGGATCTGCTCATCCGGGCCGGTAAGGACAGGAGAACTTTTCTCCGTGCATCGGGGTAGCAGGCGAGGGGGTGCACAGAAGGCGGGGTGACTCCCCCGCCGCGGTCTGTGCAGGGGGTGCAGCGTCCACCTCAGTCACTGGGGCGGCCGGGGAAAGGGGGGAGTGAATGAAGTAATGGAGGCGACGAATCAGGAAGTGATCACCTTGGAGAGTAACCTGCCTCGAATCCGGTGCTGTCGCTTCGGGGTGGGCTTGGCGAGCAGCGGCGGCAGCTGCCGGGCGGAGCGCTGGCAGCGGGTGCCGGAGAACGGCGCCGCGGTTAAGTTGGGGACTCGGGGGCGGGCGAGTTGTGCGCTTCAGCCCAGTTGCTGAGGAACCAGGAAGTGAGTGCGGCTGTTGTTTCTCGGCTGCGCCTGCCACGCTGTCTGGCCGGAGAGGCCGCTGCCGCCCGTGCTCCGGGGGTGGCGGGCTTCTGCGGGGCACGCTCGCCGCTCCCGCCCCCGCCCCGTGGTCCTTTCACACTTCGTCCCCAATTTCACGACTTCCGCATGGACGAGGCAGCCCCGGGCCATGTCCAATGGACCGATACCCGCCAAAAAAAAAAAAAAAAAAAAAATGCCCCAACCCTCCCTCCGCCTCCACCCCCACCGTGTGCAGCCTCTGGAGTAACGGTTCTGCAAAGGGTCACTTAACGTGGAGTGACCAGGACGGTGTTTATGTCAGGGGCCCGCCTCCCCATCCTCATTTTGGGGGTGGCTGTGAACAAACTAGGTGTATGCCCCTTCCCTCGTGGGCTGTTTTCTTTTGGGGGGGGGGAATGGGAATAACACGGACTGTATTTTGTCCCTCTGACCTGGAGCGTTGGGACGTCAGAGAAGAACGTTTATTTTTGTAAACAGTGGGTGTATGTGAGGGAGTGCGGCGGGAGGGAGGGAGTCTTGGCCCCAGGGAAGTCTCAGCACGGAATTGCCCCCTCTCCCCTCCCCCCAATCCTCCCACCTCAGCGGAAGCGCCTGGGAGAGGACAGAACCAACGGGATTGACAGGCCTGTGGTTCCAATCTGCTCTCTGAGATGTTCCAAATAAGAACGTTGATTTCTGGGGGCGGGACTAAGGGCCCATGCTGGGCCAATGAAGATTGGGCGGGAGTGAAGCTGACAATGTACGCTTGGAATTGGAGGGAAGAGGAGTGTAAACACGGAAGTGGCCGCAGGGGTGGGGGATGTGCAGCGCCACTGCTGCAGCGGAAGGGCACGGACTTCAGTTACATGGAAAAAGAAGCTTTACTTAATAGCAGACAGCGCAGGAAGGTCTCTGGATCGATGTAGCACTGCTTGAGTACTGTTTATTTAATGCAATGATAAGCATACGTGTTCCTTTTCCCGGGTTCTATTTCATATCGCCATCGATGAGAATTGGAAGATGAGACATAGTCACTGAACAGTAATGTTGTAGAAGGTCTTACACTATTTTCCATCCGTTGTTTTTAGGTAGGGGACTTGAAATTAGTAGGCGGAACCCTGTGATTTCAGTTCATTTTGGGGGAAATCATGAACACGTGTGTACCTCTAAATTTAACGGAAGAACTTCCAAGTTCGCAAAAAATCTGAATATAACTATATATTGTATAACACGTAATGGTGACCAGCCTTTTATTCTATAAAATGTAGTTCTGTACTTTTCAAAGGTTTTAAAGAAAAATAACAGCTTACTGAGTAGTGATTTTTTTTTTTTTTTTTTGAGACAGAGTCTCAAGCTGTCGCCCTGGATAGAGTGCTGTGGCGTCACAGCTCACAGCAACCTCCAATTCCTGGGCTCAAGCGAGTCTCCTGTCTCCGCCTCCCAAGTAGCTGGGACTGCAGGCGTCCGCCACAACGCCCGGCCATTTTTTGCTTGCAGCCGTCCTTGTTGTTTGGCGGCCCGGGCTGGATTCGAACCCGCCAGCTCAGGTGTATGTGGCTGGCGCCTTAGCCCGTTGAGCCACAGGTGCCGAGCCCTGAGTAGTGATTAAACACATTTGTTTGATAGCACGAACTTGAGAGGCGGAGTACAATGAGAACTTGGTTTTCTTTGTATATGTTCAGCTCATTACCGTTAATATTAAGGGATGGAATTTTTGGCTTCATATTATTTGTACTAACGATACTTAGATTTATTGGGGCAGTGATATTGCTGTGAGTATTGAACGTGTACATTTCAAAGGTTGTTCCAGGGGTTGTCAACCCTGGTGAGAACCTTACAATTCCCATGCAGACAGAACTTTGAAAATACTGTAATGTTAAGAGGGCTTAACTTTCCTGTGGAAGCTATTTTTTTTTTTTTTTTTTGTAGAGACAGAGTCTCACTTTATCGCCTTTCATAAGCTTTTGTAGTTATCAGTAAAACTGATAGAATGTGACCTGTAGAATTTTGCTTGGAGTAGAGATAGATATGTGTGTGTGTGCATTATTCTGTTTTATTCCATATACATACATACATACATATATACACACATACCCTCTTAGATCTGAAAGTACAAAACTTTGGTTTTTCTTTGATGAGACTGTTTGTTTGTAGAGACAGTCTCACTTTATTGCCCTCAGTAGAGTGCCGTGGCGTCACACAGCTCACAGCAACCTCCAGCTCCTGGGCTCAGGCGATTCTCTTGCCTCAGCCTCCCAAGTAGCTGGGACTACAGACGCCCGCCACAACGCCCAGCTATTCGTTGTTGCAGTTTGGCCGGGGCTGGGTTCGAACCCACTACCCTCAGTATATGGGGCTGGCACCTTACTCATTGAGCCACGGGCGCCACCCCGATGAGACTTTTTTTTTTTTTTTTGAGACAGAGCCTCAAGCTGTCACCCTGGATAGAGTGCTGTGGCATCACAGCTCACAGCAATCTCCAATTCCTGGGCTCAAGCGATTCTCCTGCCTCCGCCTCCCAAGTAGCTGGGACTACAGGCGCCCGCCACAACGCCCGGCCATTTTTTGGTTGCAGCCGTCGTTGTTTGGCAGGCCAGGGCTGGTGCCTTAGCCCGTTGAG
>CAUYRH010174229.1:0-12496 GCA_963574655.1 Perodicticus potto
CATAGCTTTCATGGCATTTTATTAGTTATTGTGTACATACATTTATATTCTACATCTACTAAGGTTCACCTGTACCCTTCTAAGATACACCGTAAGTGTGGACCCACCAATTACTCTCCCTCCACCCATCCTGCCCCCAACCCACCCCACCCTTGCCCCTTTCCCCCTGGTCTTGTGCTGTAATTGGGTTATAGCTTTCATATGAAAGCTATAATTTAGTTTCATAGTAAGGCTGAGTACATTGGATAATTTTTCTTCCATTCTTGAGATACTTTGCTAAGAAGAATAAGTTCCAGCTCCATCCATGTAAGCATGAAAGAGGTAAAGTCTCCATCTCTATTTAAGGCTGCATAATATTCCATGGTATACATATACCACAATTTATTAATCCATTTGTGGGTCGAGGGGCACTTGGGCTTTTCCCATGACTTAGCAATTATGAATTGGGATGCAATAAATATTCTGATACAGATATCCTTGTTATAATGTGATTATTGATCTTCTGGATATATACCTAGTAGAGGAATTATAGGATTGAATGGCAGGTCTATTTTTAGATTTCTAAGTATTCTCCACATATCTTGCCAAAAGGACTATATTAGTTTTCATTCCCACCAGCAATGCAGTATTGTTCCCTTTTGTCCACATGAATGCCAACATCTCTGGTTTTGGGATTTTTTGATGTGGGCTAATCTGATTCGAGTTAGATGATATCTCAAAGTAGTTTTGATTTGCATTTCTCTGATGATTAAGGGCAATGAGCATTTTTTCATGTTTCTGTAGGCTGTGCACCTGTCTTCTTCAGAAAAGTTTCTCTTCAGGTCCCTTGCCCACCCTGAGATGGGATCACTTGTTCTTTTCTTGCTAGTATGTTTGAGTTCTCTGTGTATTCTGGATATTAAACCTTTGTTGGTGACATAACCTGCAAATATTTTCTACCATTCTGAGGGCTGTCTGCATTGCTTTACTTACTGTGTTCCTGGCTGTGCAGAAGCTTTTTAGTTTGAACAGATACCAATTGATTATTTTTTATGCTGCTTCAATTGCTTGTGGGCTCCTCCTCATAAAATATTCACCCAGACTGATTCCTTCAAGAGTTTTACCTGCACTTTATTCTAGTACTTTTATAGTTTCATGACTTAAGTTTAAATCTTTAATCCAGTGAGAATCTATCTTAATTAAAGGTGAAAGGTGTGGGTCCAGTTTCAGTCTTCTACAGGTCACAAGCCAGTTCACCCAGCACTATTAAATAGGGAATCTTTTCCCCACTGAGTGTTTTTAATTGGCTTATCAAAGATCAAATAATGGTAAGTAGCTGGATTCATCTCTTGGTTCTCTATTCTGTTCCATACCTCTACCTCTCTGTTTTTGTGCCGAGTACCATGCTGTTTTGGTCACTATTGATTTATAGTATAGTCTGAGGTCTGGTAGTGTGATTATTCCTGCTTTGTTTTATTTCTGAGTAATGTCTTGGCTATTCAAGGTTATTTCAGATTCCATACAAAATGATGCATTATTTTTTAGAGATCTCTAAATATGACAGTGGAACTTTAATAGGGATTTCATTAAAATTATATGTTGCTTTGGGTAGTATAGACAATTTGGACAATGTTGATTCTTCCTAGCCATAAGCATGGTATGTTTTTCCATTTGTTAACATCTTCAGCTACTTCTTCCCATAGAGCTTCATAGTTCCCTGTATAGAGCTCTTTCACATCCTTTGTCAGGTAATCTAAATATTTCATCTTTTTTGGCACTGCTGTAAATGGAAGAGTTCTTGACTGTTTTTTCAGCTTGGTTATTGTTGGTATATATAAAGATTACAGATTTCTGAGTGTTGATTTTGTAACATGATTCAGTGATATATTCCTTGATCACTTCTGAGAGTTTTGTAGTAGAATCCCTGGTATATTCCAGATATACAATCATATCATCTGAGAAGAGTGAAACTTTGATCTCTTCTGACCGTATATAGATACACTTGATCTCCTTTTCTTCCCTAATTGCAATGGCTAAATCTTCCATTACAATGCTGAAGATCAGTGGAGACAATGGGAAACCTCGCCTGGTTCCAGATCTGAGTGGAAAAGAATTAAATTTAACTCCATTCAATACCATATTGGCTGTAGGTTTACTGTAGATGGCCACTATCAGTTCAAGAAATGTCCCTTCTATTTTCTTAAGTGCACTGATCATGAAGGGATGATGGGTATTATCAAAAGATTTTTCTGCATCAATGGAGAGAATCATATGGTCTTTGTTTTTTAATTTATTCATGTGCTGAATTATGTTCATAGATTTATGTATTTTGAAACAGCATTGAGACCCTGGGATAAAACCCACTTGGTCATAGTGTATAATTTGTTTGATGTGTGCTGGATTCTGTTTGCTAAGATATTGTTGAATATTTGCAACAATATTCATTAGTGAATTATAATTATAGAAAATTACAGAAAACTACAATTTTCTTTTCTTGTTGGGTCTTTTCCTGGTTTGGGAATCAAGGTGATATTTGCTTCATAGAATGTGTTGGGTAGTATTCCTTCTTTTTCTATATTTTGGAAAAGGTTGAGTAATATAGGTACTAGTTCCTCTTTAAAGGTTTTGTAGAATTCTGATGTGAAGCCATCTGTTACCGGGCTCTTCTTGTTGGGGATATTGTGTATAGTTGATGCTATTTCAGAAGTGAGGTAGGCTTGTTCAACATTTCCACTTCACTCTGACTAAGTTTTCAAAGGTTACAAGCTTCCAAGTATTGGTCAATCTCCTTCAGATTTTCATATTTCTGAGAATAAATTTTCTTATAACATTCATTAAGGATTTTTTGAATTTCTGAGGAGTCTGTTGTTATTTTGTCTTTACCATTTCTGATTGATGAAATTAGAGATTTTACTCTCTTTTTCCTGGTTAGGTTAGCCAAAGGTTTATCTATTTTATTGACATTTTCAAAAAACCAACCTTTTGATTTATTGATCTGTTGTATAATTCATTTGCTTTCAATTTCTTTTAATTCTGCTCTAATTTTGGTTATTTCTATTTTTCTGCTCAGTTTGGGATTGGAATGCTCTTCCTTTTCCAACTGCTTGAGTTATCCCATTAAGTTGTTGACTTCCTCTCTTTTCATTCTCTTGAGGAAAGCTTGCAGTACTATAAATTTCCCTCTTAGGACTGCCTTTGCAGTATTCCATAGGTTCTGATAATTTGTGTTTTCATTATAGTTTTGTTCCCAAAATTTGGTAATTTCCTTCTTAATCTCGTGTATAACCCAGCTATCATTTAGCATAAGGTTATTTAGCTTCTATGTTTTTGTATAAGTATGCAGACTCCTGTTGTTACTGAGTTCCACTTCTATTCCATGATGATCTGAGAAGATACAAGGAATAATTTCTATTCTTTTAAATTTGCTGAGTTTAGATTTGTGACCTAAGGTGTGATAGATTTTGGAGTGTGTTCTGTGGGCTGATGAGAATAATGTGTATTCTGTTTTGTTAGGATAAAATGTTCTGTAGATGTCTCTTAAGTCCAAATGTTGAATGGTTAAGTTTAAATCTAATAATTCTTTGCTTAGTTTCTTATTGAAGGATCGATCCAACACTGATAAAGAAGTCCTAAAATCTCTGATGACTATGGAGCTGGAGGAAATCAAGTTGCTCATGTTGGTTAGTTTCTCTTATAAATTGAGGTGCATTCTGGTTGGGTGCATAAATATTAATAATTGAAATCTCATCATATTGAGTCTTGCCCATAACAAATATGAAATGACCATCCTTATCTTTCCTTACTTTTTTGTTTGGTTAAAGCCTATTGTATCTGCAAACAAAATCGCAACACCTACTTTTTTTCTGATTTCCATTTGACTGGAATATAGATGATCATCCCTTCATTCTGAATCTGTATTTATCTTTTAAGGTAAGATGAGATTCTTGTATGCAACAGATATCTGGCCTGAATTTTTCTATCCAGTCAGCCAGCCTGTGCCTCTTTAGAGGACAATTTAAGCCATTGTCATTAAATGAGAATATTGATAGGCCTGGTAGAATTTTGAGTATCAAATATTTTGAAAGACCAGTGAACATTTTTAATCCTTACATCATTATGGGAGATGGAGTTTGAGCAAAAGTTTCAAAGTGAATTTACTTTTGTGGTAGAGAATTGCACTGGTCATTATGGAGGGTAGGTCTGAGAATATCCTGGATAGCTAGGTTCGTTATGGCAAATTTCTTCAACATGTGAATGTTAATGAAGTATTTAATTTCTCCATCATAGATGAAACTCAGTTTAGCTGGATACAGGATCCTGGGTTGAAAGTTATTTTGTTTTAGGAGATTAAAAGTCAATGACCACCCACTTCTAGCTTGAAAAGTTTCAGCAGAGAGATGTGCATTCATTCTAATATTCTCCCCCTTGTAGGTTATGTTTTTTTTTTACATCTGGCTGCTTTCAGATTTTTCTCCTTCCTGGTAACTTTAGTGAAGTTAATTATGATGTGCCTGGGGGGTGTCTTATTTGGGTTGAGTCATGCTGGGGTTCTTAAACTGCCTGCTATCTGAATTTCACAATCTCTTGGCATGTCTAGAAAGTTCTCTATCATAATCTCATGAAGAAGATTCTCTGTGTCTTGTGAAGGTACTTTGTCACCTTCAGTGATCCCTATAAGGTGAACATTGGTTTTCTTCAAATTATCCCAGAGGTCCCCGAGAGGGTGATCTATTTTTGCTCTGCACTTCTTTTTCTCTTTGAGCACTTGTGAGCATTGAAAAGCTTTGTCTTCAATGTCGGACATCCTTTCTTTTGCCTGCTCCATTGTGTTAGGGAGGGATTCTACTGTATTTCTCATATCTTAGAGGGCTTCAACTTCTTTTCTCAATGTGTCTAAATGTTTGATGATTTTGTCTTTGAATTCATTGAATTTTTGAGATATATTTTGAATTATTCCTAGAATTTCTAACTCCAACTTTACTTCCATTCTGGTTATCTTATTTGCCATCCAAATTCTAAATTACATTTCTGCCATCTCAGCCATCTGTTTGTGAATGGGATCCTCCTGTTTGGTGGTTTTGTCATTCCTTGGGGGAGATGAACTGTTCTGATTATTCATGTTGCCAGAGTTTTTCTGCTGATTCTGCCCCATGATTGTTTTTCACTGTTTGGCTAGATGAGCAAGTAAGGTGAAATTGGATTGCAGACTTCTGGGGTGGTAGTTTACCAGCCCTTCACCAAGGAACTGGGACTGGTGACTGCAGCTTTTCCTCTACAATTTTGCAGAGAACCTGTACAGTACTACAGTTTGTGACTCTAGAGGCCTAATTGCTGTAGTCTGGATAGGTGGCTCTGTCTTGTTTCAGCTGATCTCTGTCTAATCCTAATGAATCAGTGACTCTCGGTTGCAGCTTCAGCTTTGGAGAAATACAAGCAACTAGGACATCCCGACCCCACAGGTAATACCTGGAGGAAGAAAATCAAACCTTCCCACCACAACAAAACCAAGGTATCACATAAGAGGATCCTGCGGTAATTTGTCCAGTTCAAGAGTTCCAAACCAATTGTCCAAAACAGCACCCACTTTCAATCTGGAGAGTTCAAAGTGTCTCCCGCAACTAGATACAGGGGTCTACTGGTAGCTCAAATGTGACTTCAGCACCTCTGGTGCTCCAAGGAGAGAGACAGGCTCGTCCACTGGAAGGTTAGCAGCAATGGTTTGATGCCTCTTTACCCACCTTGCTCTCCCTTCACCACTGGCCTCTGGTAACCCCAGGCTCTGGTAGCACTGGCAGTCTCTGTTAACCCAGCCTCTATGGCCCAGTTCTTTCCAATAAGAAAATGTGCCAGTACTAAGTGATTGCCAGAATCAAAGTAAGGTCACTGCCTTCTCCTTGTGGTTACCACCCTCTGCCACCATCCAGTAGGGGAAGCTGAAGCCTGCTTGTCTCAGGTGCTCAATGGCAGCTGGAGAAATTTCCACATGAGTTCAATCTAAAGCTGAGGCTATCCAGGCAGCAAAGGAATTTCTCCCTCAGCCACTACGCCTTTGTTGCCACTGTTCTGTAGCTCTGGAACCCCTGTAGGGTGACGTCTTATTCCCTTTGGCACACCACAGAGTTGGGGAGATGACTCTACAAAATTATACACCAGCCAGCTCACTCTATTAATGCTGGTGAGGGCTGGGAGGTGTCTCCACTTGTGTTTGTGCACCTCTGCAGTTCCTGGGTCTCCACCCATAGTGCAGATACCCAAGCCTCCACCCACTGCTGAGGTACACTTTCTCAGGGCCAGGTCAGTCACCTTTCCCTCCATGTCTTTCTGTACTGTTACTGGATTTACAGATATAGCACAGCTGCACTGCCTCCATCTATGCAATGCCCAGTCCTAGCCAAGAAGTGAAGACATTCTTGTCTCTGCAAGGGTTGGACATCTAGACCACCAGGCCAGGGGGGAAGAGTAAACTAGAAATTCAAGGTTGCAAGGAAAATATTTGTTTAAACTTACTGACAGACAAGGGAATTCCTGGCTCACAGCAGGGGCTCTCTGGAGAAGGAGACCCAACTTCCAGCAATTCCCTCCAGTGAGGTGAGGGAGGAAAGACTCAGATCATTGCTCACAAGTAAATATCCCACAGCAAGCAAGCAACTCTCTTAGGGGAGGGGACAGGCATATGTCCTCTTTTGGATGAGATCTGTAGCTGAAATTTGTTTCCTTGGAGTTGAAGCTTGCCTCAGCAGGGAAGACGTGCAGTTATCTATCTCTTCTCTCAGCTCAGCTCCCCTCATTTAGCTTTGTTGGGTTCTTTCTGGCTATTACCTCTCCCTCTGGACTGTACCTTCTGTTGAAAGCTGGCTCCAGTCACTCGTCATCCCCCATTCCCCGTTGTTCTTCTTGAATGTGAAAATTGGAATTAGGGGAAGTAACCAACCTGAGGATTTAGCAAAACACAAAACACGTTGAAACCAAATGATCAAATAAACAAACCAAAAGGCTACCAGACACACAAGTACACAGATACATGGACAATAAGAAACAACTGGACATACAGACAAAAAACAACTACAACAGAAATAATAATAAAAAAATAAAAACTCAAAAAATCTGATGTAAGCAGTCTCAGAAACCATTAGAAGTGAGGAAGAAGAAGATAAGAAAAAATATAAATATATTATTAATAAAAAAGAACAAAAAATTAAACAATTAAAAGAAAATTACAACTCTGACAGGAAAAGGATGGAAAAAAGAGAAGAAAAAAAGGCACTAACCACTAAAATATTATTCTTATATGTATATGTAAAAATAATACAACTATACGATTGACATGGGGTCAACTTTAGTAGGAATATATTTATATTGCAATATACTTTCTGGACACCAGGTGGTGCTGTGAGCAGTTCCCAGGCTTATACCTGGCATTTTACTTTGTTACCACAGTTACAGCAGTATCTGGCCCATACAAAGAAGTGCCATTCATAGGCATTTCTGAAATTTCAAAATGTATCTGTTTTTCAACTGGCTGCCCAACTTCAGCTGACCTGTTCCAGAAGGCAACCCTATCTGACCTCCAGATTCAGTTCAGTAGTGCATGCTGCATCAATTTCTCCACTCAGCACCTAGTTTCCCTTCAAACTGGGGATTGCAATCTTCTGTGGGGGAGGGGCTGGTTGCTGCTGGCGCCCGCCATTTCAGCAGTGGGGCTGAGATTTTTTCCTTCAGTGTGCGTGGCTCAAGTGGCTAAGGCACCAGCCATGTACACCTGAGCTGGCAGGTTTGAATCCAGCCTGGGCTGCGGAACGACAATGATAGCTGCAACCAAAAATGGCCGGGCGTTGTGGCGGGTGCCTGTAGTCCCAGCTACTTGGGAGGCAGAGGCAGGACACTCACTTGAGCCCAGGAATTGGAGGTTGCTGTGAGCTGTGATGTCACGGCACCCTATCCAGGGTGATAGCTTGGGGCTGTGTCCCACAAAAAGAAAAAAAAGATTACACTTTTGAGTCCTGCAATCCACCTGTTGCCTGCACACCTCGAGCTGCCAATCTACACCAATATTCCCTGCCAGGAATGATCAAGTCCATTCATTCACACCTGCTGTCCTGGAAAAAGGTGCCTATGGCGAATCACCATTTCCAACATTTCAAAATGTGTCTGCTCGTGGGTGGGATCCTTTCCCCTTAATTTTCTACTGGGCTGCCTAGCCCTCTGCCACTCCAAATGGCACCCCTTTCTGGTTGCCAAATTCTGCTCAGGAGTCCACACTTCACCGATCTTTCCACAAAACACCTAGTTTCCCCAGGAACTGGGAAATGCAGTCTTCCATGGGGAAGGGGATGGTTGCTTCCACCACTGGAGATGCTTCAACAGTGGCAGGAAAATCTCTCTAGCAGATTCTGCAACTTCGGGTTAGATTTTATGTTCTTCAGTCCAACATCTCACTGTACACCTCTAGCTGCCTATCCACACCAACACTCCACGTGGGTGAATATCCAGCCAGCCTCTCTCTCACCTGAAGATTTGGAAGAGTTGTGCTAGACATCTGTCCTGCTGGCCATCATCCTCTGCCTCTGTGATCTTTTTTTAATGTGTAGTTGCCATGTGTTAGCTAAAATTTTATTGAGTATTTTTGCATCAATATTTATTAGTGAAATTAGTCTTAGTCTGTAGTTATTTCTTTCTTTCTTTCTTTTTTTTTTTTTTTTTTTTTTTTTTTTTGCAGTTTTTGGCTGAGGCTGGGTTTGAGCCTGCCACCTCTGGAATACGGGGCTGGTGCCCGACTCCTTTGAGCCACAGGTGCCACCCTGTAGTTATTCTTTTTTATTGGGTCATTTATTCATTTTAGAATCAAAGTGATGTTTGCTTCATGAAACATGTTGTGGAAGGTTCCTTATTCCTCAATGTTTTAGAATAGGTTCTGGACTATAGGTGCAAGTTCATCTTTGAAAGTGTGATAGAATTCTGATGTTAATCTATCTGGTTCCAGGATGTTTTATGTTGGAAGCTTTTTTATTGTTTCTGCAATCTCAGTGCTTGATATTGGTCTATTCAAGAGATCTATTTCTTCCTGGTTAAGTCTAGGGATATGATGTGATTCCAGGTATGGGTTCATTTTCTCCCCATTGTAAAATTTCTAGGCATAGAATTTTGGTAGACATAATCTCTTGGGTGGTGCCTGTGGCTCATAGAGTAGGGCACCGTCCCCATATACTGAAGGTGGCGGGTTCAAACCCAGCCTCAGCCCAATGCAGAACAGGAAAATAGCTGGGCATTGTGGCAGGCACCTGTAGTCCCAGCTACTCAGGAGGCTGAGGCAAGAGAATCACCTAATCCCAGGAGTTGGAGGTTGCTGTGAGCTGTGTGATGGCACAGCACACTATTGAGGGCAATAAAGTGAGACTCTGCCTGTACGGGGAAAAAAAAAAAAAGAAAAAGAAAAAGAAAAGAAATAATCTCTTGTATCTTTACAGTATCAGTTGTTATTTCCCCCTTTTAGTTTCTTGTAGAGGTTATTATAGATTATGATTTTCTATTTTTGGTTAATCTGGCCAATGATTTATCAATTTTATTTGTCTTTTCAAAGAACCATCTTTTTTGATTAATTTTTTGAAATATTATTATATTTTTAATTTCATTTATTTCTGATTTAATTTTTGTTATTTCTTTTCTTATGCTAGGTTTGGGATGTAATTACTATTCCTTTTCCATTTCTTTAAGGTGATTCATTAGGTTGTTGATGGTCTCTCTTTCTGTTTTTCAGATGTATGAATCAAATGAGATCAATTTCCTTTTGAAGATTGCTTTTTCAGTGTTGGGAAAGTTTTGGTAACTTGTGTCTTCATTTTTCTTATGCTCAAGGAAGTTAATATTTTAATTTTTATCTCTTTCTTTGTCTACTTTGTCAAAGAAGAGTTTGTATTAGCTTTATGGTTTTAATTCTGGATTCTCTGTTCTATTCTGTCTATCTATGTCTTTACTTTTATACCAGTATCATACTGTTTTGGTTACTATAGCCTGGTAATACAATGAAAAGTCAGGTAATACAATGCATTCAGATTTGCTCTTTTTGCTTAAGATTGTTTTGTCTATTTAGGCCCTTTTTAGGTTTAAAATGAAGCTCAGGATTATTTTTTCTTGTTTTCTCTAATAAGACATTCTTTTGATTAAAATATTGCCATGAATTTCTTAATCACTTTAGAGAGAATAGAGACTTTAATAATGTTGATTCTACCAATCCATGAGCATGGGTTTTTTCTCCATTTGTTTGTATCATGTACAATTTCTTTCATCAGTGTTTAGTAGTTCTTCTTGCAGAGATGTTTCACCTCTTTGGTTAACTACATTTCTAAGTGTTTTATTTTCTTTTTAGCTATTGTAAATGATATTGAGTCCTTTATTTGACTCTCATATTGGCTATCATTATTATATAGAAATTCTACTGATTGGTGTACATTAATTATCCAACCTGAGTCAATACTAAATTTATTGATCAACTCCAGGAGTCTTTTAGTAGAGTTCTGAAGATTTTGTATATATGAGATCATATCATGATCAAACAGGCATAATTTGAACTCCTCTCTCTTGGTTGGGATGCCCTCTTTTTCCTTCTCCTGCCTAATTGCTCTGGAAAGACTTTCAGTACTATGTTGAGTAAAGGTAGTGACAGTAGGCACATTTGTCTTGTCAGTTTTAGGGGGAATGCTTTAAACTTATTTCCATTCAGTATGATGTTGGCTGCAGGCTTTTCATGCACAATATTTATAATTTTAGTTATGTTCCTTATATGCCTAGTTGGTACAGGCATTTTTTTTTTAATTAATAAAAGTGTTGGATTTTATCAAATGTTTTCCTGAATCTATTGAGATGATAATTATGGTCTTTGTTTTTGTATCTGTTTAGACAGTGAATCTTATTCATTTATTTGTGTATATTGACCTATCTTTCTGTCTCTGGGATAAAACCCACTTGATCATAGTGAACTATCTTTTCAATATCCTCTTGAAGTTAGTTTGCTAGCATCTTGGGACTTTGCACCAATGTTATCAAGGGATATATGAGTGTGAGGTTTTTTAATATTGTTTCTTTCCTGGCTTTGCTATAAAGGTGAGACTGGCTTTGTAGAATGCATTATGGAGGGTTTTCTTCTTTTCAATATTATGGAATAAGTCCTATAGATTAGGTACTAGATCTTCTTTGCAATTCTGGCAAAGAAATTTTACTGCAACTTGAACAGAATTAGAAAATGAACGGAAAATTAAAAATATACTAAAAATGGGGGGAGTGAGAGCAAGATGGCTGCTGAGTAACAGCTTCTTTGCAACTGGGCACAGTGAGATTGGGGAGAGAAGACTCTAGGCATCTCTGGCTTGTGAGGTTTTCCAAGAAACATCCCTTTGGTGACACAGAGAGACATCAACAGAGTTCTGGACCCCAGGATGAGGACTTTTCTTTGTTCCAACTCCTTCAGCTTACTTTTTAATTTTCCCTTTTTCTGAGATTGCTGTCCACAGCCAAGAATGGGGTCTTCGGTCCCCATTCTTCCTGCACTCCTGAGCAGAAGAATTTCAAGCACTGAGATCAAAGAAACTATAAAAAAATCTCCTCCACAAAAATGCCGTGGTCTGGATGGTTTCACACCTGGATTCTATCAAACCTTCAAAGAAGAGCTTATTCCCATAATGAGAATATAGTTGCTAAAATTCTCAACAAAATCTGAGCCAGTAGATTATAGCTTTTTTAGATTATCATCAAAACATTCACACATCATGATCAAGTAGGTTTCATCCCAGGAATGCAAGGCTGGTTGAACATATGCAAGTCTTAAACGTTATTCGCTATATCAACAGAAGCAAAAACAAAGACCATATTATCCTCTCAATAGATACAGAAAAGGCATTCAGTAAAATCCAGCATCCTTTTCTAGTTAAGACACTGAAGAGTATAGGCATAGGTGGCACATTTCTTAAACTGATTGAAGTTATCTATGATAAACCCACAGCTAATGTATTACTGAATGGAGTGAAACTGAAAGCTTTTCCACTTAGAACTGGAACCATACAAGGTTGTCCTCTGTTGCCATTACTATTCAAAATCGTGCTGGAAGTTCTAGCCAATATAATTAGGCAAGAGAAGGAAATAAAGGGCATCCAAATTGGAGTAGAAGAGGTCAAACTCTCACTCTTTGTTGACGATATGAGATATGATCTTACACTTAGAGAACCCCAAAGACTCAACCACAAGACTCCATGAAGTCATCAAAAATACAGTAATGTCTAAGGATATGAAATCAATGTCGACATATCAGTAGCCTTTGTATATGCCAATAACAGCCAAGATGAGATGTTGATTAATGACACAACTCTCTTCATGATAGCCTCAAATAAAATGAAAGACATAGGAATATACCTACCAAAGAGGGGAAGGATCTCTATAAAGAAAATTATGAAATCCTAAGTAAGGTAACAGCAGAGAATCTTAACAAATGGAAGAACATACTATGCTCATGGCTGAGAAGAATCAACAT
>CAUYRH010174230.1:0-19440 GCA_963574655.1 Perodicticus potto
TTCCTGGGCTCAAGCGAGTCTCTTGCCTCTGCCTCCCAAGTAGCTGGGACTACAGGCGCCCGCCACAATGCCCGGCCATTTTTGTTTTTTTGGTTGCAGCCGTCATTGTTGTTTGGCGGGCCCGGGCTGGATTCGAACCCGCCAGCTCAGGTGTACGTGGCTGGCGCCTTAGCCCGTTGAGCCACAGGCGCCGAGCCAGTTCCTATAGATTTTAAAAGTAAGAGTTGTTTCCTTTTCTGTCTTTTTTTTTTTTTTTTTAGAGACAGAGTCTCACTTTGTTACCTCGGTAGAGTGCCATGTCACAGCTCACCCCAACCTCCAGCTCTTGGGCTTAGGCGATTTTCTTGCCTCAGCCTCCCAAGTAGCTGGGACTATAGGTACCCACCACAATGCCTGGCTGTTTTTTTGTTACAGTTAGGCCAGGGCCAGGTTCGAATCTGCCACCCTTGGTATATGGGGCCAATGCCCTTTTTTTTTTTTTTTTTTTTTTGAGACAGAGTCTCAGCTATGTCACCCTTGGTAGAGTGCCATGGAGTCACAGCTTATAGCAACCTCCAACTCTTGTGCTTAAGCGATTCTCTTGCCTCAGCCTCCCAAGTAGGTGAGACTACAGGTGCCCGCCACTATGCCTATTTTTTGGTGTAGTTGTCATTGTTGTTTAGCTGGCCCAGGCCGGTTTCGAACCCATCAGCCTTGGTGTACGTGGCTGGTACTGGAACCACTGTTGTATAGTCACTGAGCCAAGAGTTATTTCTTAAAGAAAGGAAAGGCTGGGTTCGGTGCCCATAGTTCAGTGGTTAGGCCGCCAGCCACATAACACTGGGGCTGACGGGTTTGAACCCAGCCTGGGCCTGCTAAACAACAACTACAACAAAAAAAAGAGCTGGGGCTCGGCTCCTGTGGCTCAACGGGCTAAGGCGCCAGCCACGTACACCTGAGCTGGCAGGTTCGAATCCAGCCCGGGCCTGCCAAACAGCAATGATGGCTGCAACCAAAAAATGGCCAGGCGTTGTGGCGGGCGCCTGTAGTCCCAGCTACTTGGGAGGCAGAGGCAGGAGACTTGCTCGAGCCTAGGAAATGGAGGTTGCTGTGAGCTGTGATGCTACGGCACTCTATCCAGGGTGACAGCTTGAGGCTCTGTCTCAAAAAAAGAAAAAAAAGAGCTGGGCGTTGTGGCAGGCTCCTGTAGTCCCAGCTACTTGAGAGACTGAGGCAAGAGACTCGCTTAAGCCCAGGAGTTTGAAGTTGCTATGAGCTATGCCTCCATGGCTCTCTACCCAGGGTGATAGCTTGAGACTCCGTATCAAAAAAAAAAATGAAAGAAAGGAAAGGCTGGACAGTGCAGAGGCTCACACCTGTCATCCTAGCACTCTGAGAGGCTGAAGCAGGTGGATTCCTTGAATTTCAGGAGATCCAGACCAGCCTGAGCAAGAGCGAGACCCCATCTCTACTAAAAATAGAAAAACTGAGGCAAGAGGATCGCTTGAGCCCAAGAGTGGGAGGTTGCTGTGAGTTATGACGACACCATGGCACTCTACCCAGGGCAACAACTTGAGACTCTGTCTCAAAAAAAAAAGGAAAGGCCCCAGGGATGAACTTTGTGTGTTAAGACTGAATGGAGCTGGGTGTGGTAGCACAAATCTGTAGTCCTAGCAGTTGGGGAGGCTGAGGTAGGAAGACCAGGAGTTCAGGCTGCAGAGAGCTATAATCATACCATTGCACACCAGCCTGGGTGACAGAGTGAGATCCTTTCTCTCAAAAAAAGGGACTGAGAGGGTGGCACCTGTGGGTCAAAGGAGTAGGGCACCGGCTTCATATGCCAGAGGTGGCGGGTTCAAACCAAGCCCCGGCCAACAACTGCCAAAAAAAAAAAAAAGGAAATTGTGAATGGAGTTTGTCCTGCTTTGTGTTGGGAGGGAATATTTGATGTCCTGGCTTAAACTCCTTGTCCACTTTCGCTTATGAGTAAAAAATGACTATACCTTCCTCTGATAACAGCTACAGATGCTGGGGTACGACATCAGCTGGGCCGCCTTCAACATCATAGAAGTGATGAGTGCCTCCAAGTTTACATTCAAGGTGGGCTTCAGGGATGAGATATTGGCAGGGTGTGGGGGGTATTTTTCAAGATCCATTCTATGGCCAGGACCTGGCTGGCACATGACACAGTTCAGTTTTCCTAACTGAACTTGTGCCAGCAAGAGGTTACAAATTCAGATGAACATTTAACTCCCCAAAACACCCAACTAGACACTGGTCATCCTGCCAAGAGTGTGTCCTGTTGCCTCTTGGACATTTTATGAGCATTTTTTCTTTACATTGTGGTGATCCTCCTTGTAATCAATTTTGTTTTTTTGTTTTTTTTTTTTTTTGAGATAGTCTCACTTCATTGCCCTCGAGTGCTGTGGCATCATAGCTCACATCAACCTCAGAGTCTTGGGCTCAACTGTTTCTCTTGCCTCAGCTTCCTGAGTAGCTGGGACTACAGGCCCGCCACAATGCCTGGCTATTTTTACAGATGGGTTCTCGCTTTTTGCTTAGGCTAGTCTCGAACCTATGAGCTCAGGTCAGCTACCTGCCTGGGTCTAGAGTGCTAGTATGACAGGCGTGAGCCACTGCACCTAGTCTGTCCTTTTCATTATTATATAAGCATGTCTTGATGTCAATAAATAATCTGAAAAATAGTTTTTCTTACCGTGGCCCATGACATGAGTGGTGTGTGTCCTGAGATCGTCCTAGGTTGAGGGAAAGCTTTTCTTTCGTTTTATTTTTTTGCAGTTTTTGGTCAGGGCCGGGTTTGAACCCGCCACCTCTGGTGTATGGGGCCAGGGCCCTACTCCTTTGAGTCATAGGCGCCGCCCCTCTTTGTTTTTTTTTTTGTTTTGTTTTGCTTTGCAGCTTTTGGCCAGGGCCGGGTTTGAACCCACCACCTCTGGTATATGGAGCCGGCGCCCTACTCCTTAGAGCCACAGGTGCCGCCCTTTTTTTTTTTTAATTTTTGAGACAGAGTCTCATTTTGTTGTCCTGGGTAGAGTGCTATGGCTTCATAGCTCACAGCAACTTCAAACTCTTGGATTTGAGCAATCCTCTTGCCTCAGCTTCCCACGTAGCTGGGACACAGATACCCATTACAACACCTGACTAGCTTTTCTCTTTCTTTCTTTCTCTCTCTCTCTCTCTCTCTCTCTCTTTGACTGAGTCCCAAGCTTTCGCCCTGGGTAGCGTGCTGTGGCGTCACAGCTCACAGCAACCTCAAACTCCTGGGCTGAAGCGATTCTCTTGCCTCAGCCTCCCAAGTAGCTGGGACTACAGGTGCCCACCACAATGCCCGGCAATGTTTTGGTTGTAGTTGTCATTGTTGTTTGACAGGCCAGGGCCAGATTCAAGCCCACCAGCTCTGGTGTAGCACCTTAGCCACTTGAGCTATAGGCGCTACCCTGACTGGTTTCTTTTTTTTTTTTTTTTTTGGCGGGGGCTGGGTTTGAACCTGCCACCTCCAGCATATGGGGCTAGCGCCTTACTCCTTTGAGCCACAGGTGCCGCCCTGGTTTTTCTGTTTTTAGTAGAGATGGAGTCTTGCTCTTGTTTAGCTGGTCTAGAACTCTTGGACTCAAGCAATTTACCTACCTCGGCTGCCCAGAGTGCTAAGATTATAAGTGTGAGCCATTGTACACTGGACCAGTGAAAGTTTTTGTTGGCCTTCTGTCAGGACACACACCCTCTGAGTGGGTAAGTGCCACTTGTGCTTTTTAGTGTAAGGGCCTTGAGCTCCTGCCTACTGGTCACACTTGGTGAAGAAATAAAATACAGGGTGTCCGTAAAGCTCATGTGCAATTTAAAATTGCACAGTTGTTAGGGCCAGGCATGATGGCTCATGCCTGTACTCCTAGCATTGTGGGAGGTCACGGTAGGTGGATTGCTTGAGCTAGAGCAAGACCCTATCTAAAAATTGCTCAGTGTTGCGGCAGGCGCCTGTAGTCCCAGCTACTTGGAGGCTGAGGCAAGAGGATCGCTTGAGCCCAGGAGTTTGAGGTTGCTGTGAGCTCTAATGCTATGGCACTCTACCGAGGGTGATAAAATGAGACTGTGTCAAAAAAAAAAATTTTTTTTTTTTAAATATAATAAAATTGTACACTATTTTAAATGTATTTGCCCAACATTTGTGGCAGCTCCCTATGCAGGTGTGTTTATTTGCGTCATCATATGTTTGCGAGTGTGGTTTTAGGCATCACTTCAGCCTGGTAGAGGGATTTGAGCTGCCATAAAGTACCACACTGAGTCTTACTATGTTGGAAAAGCAATTCCTGGCTACTTGTAAGTTAGGGAACGTGTAGAACATTAGTGTTAGGATGGGTGGCTTTGACAAACTGGGATAGAATTTTTGTGTTTCAAAAATCGTATATTCTAAACTTTATGTGAATTTCTTACTGCTGTAGTTGGAAGAAACCTGTCTTTAGTTCACACATGGCTTCCAGTCAGCTGGGGGACCTACTGTCCCCATGCCTATGGCCCTGAGGAAGGGTGGGGAGGTCTGGACCCTGATGCCCTCTTCTGTTCCATTCCACAGCGGATTGGCTACCTCGCTGCCTCCCAGAGCTTTCATGAGGGCACTGATGTCATTATGCTGACCACCAATCAGATCCGCAAGGTAGGCCTTCCCCATGGGCCCTTGCACCAAGGATGAGTGCAGGTCTACTCCCATCAAGCTCTGTCTATCTGCTGGTTTCCCAGTTGCATGTGTGGTAGAATAGGAAGTAGGAGCTCTTGGATCTGAGGGTTGACAGACCTTATGCATCTTGCATCTTAGCAAGCAGGTACAGTTTCTGTAGGCCATTGTGATTCTCAGAAGACATGAAGAGATGGCCCTAGTAGATTGGGCTTTTCTCCCTGGTGGATTTGCAAACTGGAGGGCTGTTCAACACACCCTTTCCTGATCTTGGAAGGGCCAGTGGGTTCCAGGTGTCTACACTGAGGCTGGCCTCTGTGGTTACTCTACTTTATATCCTTCTTCCCCTTGCGGTAGCACCTCCTGAGGTCACGTTCCTTTCCCTAACTAAGTGGTGGTTTTCTGTCTGGTGTTTTTATTTGTTTGTTTTTTGTTTTGTAGAAACAGAGTCTTACTTTATTGCCATCGGTAGAGTGCCATGGTGTCACACAGCTCACAGCAACCTCCAGCTCCTGGGCTTAGGTGATTCTCTTGCCTCAGCCTCCCGAGTAGCTGGGACTATAGTCGCCCACCACAACGCCTGGTTATTTTTCTGTTTTGCAGTTCAGCCGAGGCTGGGTTTGAACCCGCCATATTTGGCATATGGGGCTGGCGCCCTACCCAATGAACCACAGGCGCTGCCCTTCGTTTTTGTTTTTTTTTTTTGACAGAGTCTCACTCTGTTGTCCAGGTTGGAAGACAGTGGCATCAGCCTAGCTCATAGCAACCTCAGACTCCTGGGTTCTAGGGATCTTCCTGCCTCAACCTCCCAAGTAGCTAAGACTACAGGTGGCTGCTGTCACGCCTAGCTAATTTTTCAATTTTTGGTAGAGACGGGGTCTTGCTCTTGCTTAGGCTGGTCTTGAACTCTTGCCTGGGCCTCCCAGAGTGCTGGATTACAGGTATGAGCTATTGCACCCGGCCTGTCTGCTGGTTGAGTTACCTGATGTACACATCTTCTGTTGCATGAAAATTTTTTTTTGGCATTTGAAATAGTCTAACGATTATCAAGTAGGGTGGTGCCTATGTCTCTAAGGAGTAGGGTGCCGGCCCCATATGCTGGAGTTGGTGGGTTCAAACCCAGCCCTGGCCAAAAACTGCAAAAAAAAAAGATGAAGTATTAAATTTCCTCTTAGGCCCCAGCACTTCGTGCATCTTTTATTTGCCCATCATGATGAAGTAGTTAGGATGTTGAGAGAATCAGACCCACCCTCCATGGGCAGCTGGCCCTTTCTCAGCCCCACTCACCTGTCACGCCTACAGCCCTGGCTCTCGGATTTGCAGTGTGAGGGCTAGACCTGTGGTAGATGACCTGGTGACTCGAACTGGGGACTCCTGGCATGTGGAGGGGCAGCCGTGCAGGTGCTGGTGTGTACTGCCACCTGAACAGGAGGAGGTACAGATCCCTACCTAGATATGTTCTGAGCAGGGTTGTAGAACTAGGTATTCAGCCTCGGCCATGTGCATCCTGTGGTCTAGATGCCACAGGGCTTGAGGGTCCATTAGCACTGCCTAGCCTAGCGGTAAGGGAGTAGGTTGCCGGGTGAATGGGCAAATGACAGGGATGAGGAAGGTGGAGGGCTGTGGTGTCCTGGGCACTCAGGTGCCTGGTGCCCAGCCAGCTCACCTCATCTAGCCCTTGCCTAGGAATCACGCTCAGTTGTTCTGTTAGGTCCTGGTGGTGCTGCTACAGCCTGAGACTTAACCTTTCGCAGAAGTTCACCATGCTTCTGCTTGGTTAGGAGTGATTCAGGAGTTAACCATTGTCTCCACTGCTTGGCCCCATCTTTGCCTATTGCTATCTGGGCCTCAGGTACAGGATGGTGTTTGTATGGCCACAGCTCTGTACCAGTTAGCCCTCTGCTTCCTTTGTGTAGGATCATGACAGGAACACACTCCCAGATGTTTGTGCTCCCTGTGTCACTTTAAACCTGTGACTTTTTTTTTTTTTGAGACAGTCTCACTATGTTGCCCTCAGTAGAGTGCAGCAGCATCACAGCTCACAGCAACTTCAGACTCCTGGGCCCAAGCGATTCTCTTGCCTCTGCCTCCCAAGCAGCTGGGACTACAGGCACCTGCCACAATGCCTGGCTATTTTTTATTGCAGTTGTCATTGTTGTCTTGGCTGGCCCAGGCCAGGTTCGAACCAGCCTCAGTGTATGTGGCTCGCCCTGCAACCACTGTGCTACGGGCACTGAACCCAAACCTGTGACTTTTGAAACACTCCTCCCATGGAGTCCTGGGTTCTGGCTGCTTCATGAATACCTTGACATCTCTGGACAGACCTGCCCAGGGAGCCCCTGCTCCCTTTCTCCGACTCTTTGGTGAAATGTACTGAAGGAAATATCTAGTCACAGAAGGAGAGATGGCTGTACCATCGGTTCTGCTGCTGCCTCACCCCCTCAGCTGGCAGTGCAGTGGCTTTTAAAGCTAGTGTTTCTATATTTATGACCACAGAAGCCCAGCTCTTAAAATGGTTCTCAACACACTCCTTGAAGAAAATCCCCTACCAAGAGCAAGTTTGTGGTAGTGAGAGAATTTCTCTTAATGCAGTGGCTGGACATGGGTCCATGTGTAAGTGGGAGCTGTGGGGACTGAGAGCTGGGGAGTATGAGTCCAGAGCAGGCCATGGGTGGCTGCCGGCTTCTCCTCTGTCTTTTGGTACCAAGATGGAATTCTCCTTAGGCTGGAGCCTTTCCCAGCTTTGAGAAGGGCCCATGGTCTCTTGGTCTCTTCTGGAGGTTGTCTCTGGGAGTGCCATACTGTGGGGTTCCCGCCTGCTCTGTGCCTGGGTAATAGATAGGGTAGGCTTGGCACTAGTATCTGGCAGCTAGTACCCCTCGGGTCAGCCGTGGGCCATGCTCAGAATCGGGGCAGCCCTCTCCCAGGCTTGCAGATCAGTGAGTGAGTGCCTCTGTCCTGTGAGATGCCCAGAGACTAGATTTGTTCTTAGATGCGGAGCTCCCAGTTCTCCTCAGACCCTGTCTTGTGCTCAGACGGCCTGCCTTATCTCCTCTCTTGGTGACAGTGTCAAATGGGCTATAAATTGTTCCTTGTCCAGGCTCAGCTCCAGAGCCCTCTGCAGCAGATGTAGGCACAGCAGCACCCTGAGAAGGTGGATCTCCTGGAATGTGCATGGTGACAGCCGTGGCACCTGCCCACTGAACCCCTCTCCCTCCCTTTCCAGGACTTGAACAGCCCTAGCCAGTATGACACTGGTGTTGCACTGACTGGTCTGTCCTGTTTTGTCACCCCAGATCTTGCCAGAGACCTGGCAAATGACATCATGACACTGGTGAGTTTGTGAGCATGCCTACCACCCCTGCGCCTCTGTTCTAGGGAGCCTAGTTTAAAGCATTACACCAAGGAAACTTGGCCTTTTAGGAGCAGGCATGGGTGTGGAAGTAGGCCTGGTAGGGCGGGAGCTGAGTTACTGTCAATACCCCCCTCCACCTGGTAGGCCTGGTTTTAAGCTCACCTTTGAAATCCTGGTACGGTAGGAAGGAGATGTCCCTGGTGGGCCAGGACTTGGAAGGACATTGGTTCCTCGGTATGATGCTCATGCTAGTGGTGCCTTCTGCCTTTTTCACCCTCATACCTCACAGCTGCCATGCTGTTCTTTTTTTGAGACCAGTTGAGTTTCAAGCTGTCGCCCTGGGTAGAGTGCCATGGTGTCGTACCTCACAGCAGCCTCCAGCTTGGGCTCAAACGATCTTGTTGCTTCAGTCTTTTTTATTTTTTTGGAGACCGAGTTTTATTATGTCGCCCTTGGTAGAGTGCCTTGGCATCATAGCCCACAGCAACCTCAAATTCTTGGACTTAAGCGATTCTCTTGCCTCAGCCTCCTAAGTAGCTGGGACTACAGGTGCTTGCTATAATATCCGGCTATTTTTCTATTGTAGTTGTCATTGTTGCCTATCTGGCCTGGCCTGGATTTGAACCCACCAGCCTCAGTGTATATGACCAGCGCCATACCACTGTGCTGTGGGCACTGAGCCCAATTCTTCTATTTTTAGTAGAGAGGGGGGTCTCGCTTTTGCTTAGAATGGTCTCAAACTTGTGAGCTCAAGCAGTCCACCTGCCTTGGCCTCCCAGAGTGCTAGGATAATGATAGGCATGAGCCGTTGCGCCTGGCCTGACAAGCTGGTCTTAAAGCAGACACTGGTTCTCATTTCACAGGGGTCCCAGATGACCTTTGAGAACACCATAGTTTGAGAAATGACAGCTCTTAGACCTTCTGTTACGTGCCCAGTTAGTCTTCCAGCAGGACTCTTCTTCCCTTTCACTTATAACTCGGGACCACATGGAGTGGGAAGGGGCTCTGGCTTCCTCTCAGAGTGGGTTCTGCGTTACCAGCATGTTCACAAAGAGATGCTTAGATATTGGCTGATGGCCCTAAAGATTGTAGGTGCAGCCTGCTCAGCTATAGGTAATGGGTCAGCAGCCTGCGGCCCCAGGGCCACATCCAACCTCCCTGGCTGCATTGTCCACTGCAGACTCAGCAATACGGGGGTGGGGGGGGGTGTCCATGTATGGAGACAGTAGCTGTCTGGCCTTCATGGACATAGTGCTCCCTGAACACTGGAGCAGTTGAGAGCCCACCAGAGGGATGGGTGTGGGTGCCCTATCACGGTGGGCAGGAAGGGCTTTGTCAGGGGATAAGCAGTGGAGTGAGGAGGCTCCCCAGGGCCTAACAGGTGAGGAAGGGTCCACCAAGGGTGAGAAGACAGCTGGACAACCCAGGAGAGGCCTGTAGGGAGGCCCTTGACATTCTGCTTGGGGGTGGGCCATGCTGTTAGGACTGTAGGCACTGACTAGGCAGACCAGGGTTGCCTGTGTGACCTTTCAGGCCTCCCTGTTCCCTCCATGGCCAAGGCCTAGAGTACAGGTGCATGGGCAGGTTTCTGCTCCCTCTGAGATGCTGCTCTGTGGTCCCTAGGGTGGGTAGGCAGCATGGTGGGATGGGTAGGCCCTGGAGGGGTTGGAGTGGGGGGCAGAAATGAGGTGACTGGAGGAGCCTGGTGTAGACTGCAGCCCGCTGTCTCAGCAGATGTCGCACACCAAGCCTTACATCAGGAAGAAGGCCGTGCTGATCATGTACAAGGTGTTCCTGAAGTACCCCGAGTCACTGCGCCCTGCCTTCCCCCGGCTCAAGGAAAAGTTGGAGGACCCTGACCCTGGTTTGTAGATTTGAGTTAAGGTTGGGGTGGGGTGGCTTAGCTCTGGGAACTGTGATGTCCTCGAGGAGGTGGGAGGGCTTCTCCCCATGGGACATTCTGGGGCTTATCTGCTATAGGGTAACCTCAACATACAGTGGGCAGAGGTGTGAGGCTCAGCATGGCCAGTGGTTAGCTGCATGTTCTTCCTAGGGCCTGGGGACAGTGAGACCCAGTGCAGCACATTCATGCTGAGGGTAAGGCAGCAGAGCCCTGTATTCCCTATGAGCCTGCAGCTTCCCAATCCAGGGAGGGTGGGGAGCCAGCCAGATGGTTCCAGCATTGGCAAATGACCTTTGCAGTGCAGGGGATGGCCAGACCATGTTGTCCACGTGGGATCCACCTTCAGACTTACAGGGCTGTTGAGCATTTGCAGCTTGGTGACGAAAGGGTGTAGTTTCAAGAGAGGTTAAGTTAAATTTGAACAGTCATCCCATCCTTGGCATGTGCTAGGCAGCATGGCCTGGAGTGCATGTGTTAAAGCTTCTCACTTTCAGGCAGTGCTTGGCTCAGGTCTGTGGAAACCAAACCTGGAGAACGATTAGTCTGCTGGCCCTGTCTTCAGGAGGGCAAAAACAGCCCGAGCTGGAACTCAGGCTGGGTGAGCTTCTCTCCAGGGTACCAGCTCAGTCAGTGAGTCCCAAACCTTGTCTGATGGTACCCCAAGCTGATGGCTGGGCAGACATTTTCAGGGGGTACCCCTTCCCTGTACAGGACCTCCTCTCTGATCAGGAAGATTAGGGTGGGATTTTTAGAGCTGAGGTTTGTTTTGTTTTGTTTTGTTTTGTAGAGACTTTTTCGTCCTCAGTAGAGTGCCGTGGCGTCACACAGCTCACAGCAACCTCCAACTCATGAGCTTAGGCGATTCTCTTGCCTCAGCCTCCCAAGTAACTGGGACTATAGAGCTGAGTTTTTTTTTAAATTTATTTTCTTTTTTTTGAGACAGAGCCTCAAGCTATCCCCCTGGATAGAGTGCCGTGGCCTCACAGCTCACAGCAACCTCCAATTCCTGGCTCAAGCGAGTCTTCTGCCTCCGCCTCCCAAGTAGCTGAGAGACAGAGTTTCATTTTGTCACCCTCGGTAGAGTGCTGTGGCATCACAGCTCACAGCAACCTCCAACTCTTGGACTTAAGCAGTTATCTTGCCTCAGCCCTCCTGAGTAGCTGGGACTACAGGCGCCCGCCACAAAGCCTTGCTATTTTTTTGTTGCGGTTTGGCTGGGGCTGGGTTTGAACCTGCCACCCTCAGTATATGGCCTGGCGCCCTACTCACTGAGTCATAGGTGCTGCCCAAGATCTTTTTTTGCAGTTTTTGGCTGGGCCGGGCTTGAACCCACCACCCCAGTATATGGGACTGGTGCCCTACTCCTTGAGCCACAGGCGCCGCCCTACTTTACCTTTTTATTTTGAAATGATATCAGATTTCTAACAAAGTTGAAAAATAATATTAGAATTCCCATAAGCTCATCACCTGGCTCGCCAGAATTTTCTGTCTTGTATGATCAAAACGAAATCAAGACAAGGAAACAAAGCAAACATTGACAGGACACTGTTGGTCCAGCACAGACTGAACTCTTCCTTTGCCAGCTTCACGGAGCCTGCCCCCAGCAGCAGATACTAGCCACAACTTTGACCACCCAGCTGCGAATTCAGGGGCTCCTGGTACCCCTGATTCACTAGACCAAGTCTCAGAAGCATTGTGCTTAGGATGTCAGTTGTAGGATAGAGCAGCCAGCACAGGTGCAGCTAGATGATGGAGCACCGTGAGGAGGGCCACAGTGCACCACAGAGCTCCCAGGGGGGCCATCCTTAGCACAGCACATGCCCGGCAGTCAGGATGCCCCCATGCTGCGGCATCCCCAGTTCTTTGGGGTCCCACCATGCAGGCACAATGATGAGACCAGGGGCCTGGCCATGCGATTGGGGCCCATTTCCTTCCCGGCCCCAACCCAGAGGTCAGGCTGGCAGCATGGGGTTCAAGGTCCCTGACCCCGTAATTCCACTGATGATCTTTTTGGTGAACAGTCCTCTTCCTGAGCCATTGTGTTAGCATGAACTCAGAATAACAAGTCATTCCTGTCACTTGGGAATTTCCAAAGGTTTCAGAAGCTCCCTGTCAGGATCCTGGGACAAAGGGCAGAGTCTTCATTGCACAACATAGTTGCTTTGCTAATGTCCCCTTTCTAGTCTGATAGTGTTTTCATTGTCAAGACCTTTTTTGATCTGAGTCTTTTGTTTTTGTCTCCCGGGACCTTGGCTCTATTGTAGAGAAAGGATCAGTTGTCCTATAGGACATCCCTGAGATAGGTTGGTCTGTTTCCTCCTGGTCAGTCTGAGAAGATACTTTCTAGACAGGAGCCCTGTGGAGGAGCCCTCTGGAGAAGCCTGGCCCATTTCCAGGCTTGTAGGGCCACCATGTCTTGTCAGTGTTGGCCCTTGCTGCAACCATGGGTCAGGCAGCACAGGCCAACTTCTCTCCTTGAGCTGCTGCTTCTTCGTTTGTAGCTGATGGTGTCTTGTAAGGAGGTACTTTGTGGCTCATGAATACTTCCTTTCTTTACTAATTTCATCTTCTTTTGGTGGCCCAATCTCAACCTGTTTGGTGTCTGAAGGATGATGCTTCCCTCTCCATTCTCTTCTTCGTTAATTCGTTACAACCCTAGGGATGGAGGGGCTTCCGTTCCTCCCATTCACTTGTTGGTTTACATTAGGACAGTCTGGTGGGTGTTTCTTTTATTCTGTGGGCCGTAATCCAACACCCTCTTTGTGAATATTTTTGTTCGAATTGTCACATGTTGGCCATTAGGTGTCGCTTGGTGTGGGTTCCTGTGCCCACCTGCCATTTTCCCTTATTTTTTGAGCATCTCTCTGCTTTCTGGCACCACAAGATCCCAGGTTCACGTTATCCTTCTCTGCCCTGATTCTGAGATTTACATTCTCCAAGTGGCGCTGCTTCTTTCACTTGTGAAGATCTGGGCACCACGATCCTCTTGGTGCTGAAGTGTCACAGAACTAGGAAGTGTGTTATGTGTGTGTCTGTGCTTGTGCACGCATGCACATCTGCACTACCCCTTGCCCACACTATTAGCTGCTCTGGCTGGCTGTGTATGTGATGTCACCAGTTCTCATACCTGCACTTTCAGGCCCACACCACAAGGTTCCCATTGGTGAAGACAACCCCCCTTGTTGACAAGGATGCCCCCCTTCTTACTGATGAGGACCCCCTTACTCCCCAGGGGTCCAGTCAGCTGCTGTCAACGTCATCTGCGAGCTGGCCAGACGCAACCCCAAGAACTACCTGTCCCTGGCCCCGCTGTTTTTCAAGCTCATGACCTCGTCTACCAATAACTGGGTCCTCATCAAGATCATAAAGCTGGCAAGTAGCGCCTGGGATGCTTCTTCACTCACTGCACACATCTCACCCATGGGGGTCCTGGCTGGTGCAGTTGTGGGTGCCTGAGTACACTTGGACCCCAGCCCACAGGGTGGTAGTGGTGACGCAGCTCCTCTCACCCCACAGTTTGGTGCTCTCACCCCTCTGGAGCCGCGGCTGGGCAAGAAGCTGATCGAGCCTCTGACTAACCTCATCCACAGGTGGGCACAGGCCAAGATTAACCCGGCCTTGTGGCAGCCCCACCTGGCCAGAAATGCAAGGGCTGATGTGTTCGCAGTGTGCCTTTCACACTGGGCTGTTACTCCTGGTGGGGGCCTAAGCCTGGTCATCCAACCCCCTGGCCACATTTGGGAAACTTGCTCACATTGGCAGACGCCCTGTGGTTCGTATCTGACCAATGTTCAGGTCCTGTCTCTTTGACCCTCACTGGTTTTGGGAGCCAGATCTAGGAGCCTCTGGTCCTTCAGTGAAAGGCACAAACTCAACACACCACAATTCAGAGGCTTTTACCTATTTTACCTATCCCCTGTTACAGCTTGACCATGTCTAAGAAATTGGGCTTCTCGTCTGGGTGTCATGGAACTGAGAGGCTAGTGGGTGGTATCCTCTGGGGGGGAGCCTTTCCCAGGCAGGGCTGCCTTTGGGACAGAGACAGGCCAGCCCCCCTGGCTGTCATGGGGAGTGCTGGGGCCAGGAGTTCAGAGACAGGAATGTGCAGGAAGGTGGGTAAACCAGGCTACAGGCAGGGACATTACTTTCAGACACAGTCAGGCTTCCCTAACGTTGGAGATAGTATCCTTAGGAGTTCTTGGGTGTGATCATCACAGCCTGCTTCTCCCCTGCCTGGCCACTCACCTGGTTGCTCAGAGGCTGCAGCCTGCTTGGCAGGTGGCTGTGCTGAGTACTGTGGCAAGTGCAGCACAGGGCCTGAGTGTTCATGCCTCTAAAAGTGCCTGAACTCGGAAGTAGTGCAGTAGGATGCTGTCCAGACTGCTTTCACACATGCTATCTGGCAGTGCCTGAGATGTCATGTGGCACATATCTATATTAGGGGTTCTCACATTTCCTTTCCTGGGAAGGCGAGTTTATAGACCGTCCATGCATGTCTGGGCTTTGGAGGGCAGGGCATGGTCACCTTCCTGAGGGCTGTGGTGCTAAGTGTCCAGCGGACACTACTAATCTGCCGTAACACCTGGTCTTCATATCAGTACTTTCTTCTGTTCGCAGCACGTCTGCCATGTCCCTTCTATATGAATGTGTGAACACTGTAATTGCAGGTGAGGCTGACACCTTCTGGAAGGCGTGGCTGTCCTTTGGTCGGGGGGTTCCCTTGTTTGGGCGGGGGAGTTCCCTTGGGGACCTCCAAGTTGGGGGAGTCTTGAGGGAGAGGGGCAGAAAGCTGGATGGCAGGGCCACCTGGTGGTCACATATCTCTGCCCAATTCCCCACCACCCTCCACGTTGGGCATTAATTTGTTCAGGGCTCTGGAGCAGCTCAGCCCCAGCCACATTCTGGAGTCCCCTTGGGATGTGAGAGTCATCTCCTGCCTCCCAGAGCTGTTGGCCTCCTGCTGCTCTGGGTTCACTGTCACATCCTCCAAGACTCTTAATTTCTGAGAATTTAAATCACATGTGAGGCATGTTTCACCATAGGTACTAAATGTTGGTAACTACAATAAAAACATCGTATGAGGTGGAATCATAATACACCCATTAGGACTGGCCAGACTGCAGGGATGTATAGTTGGTGCTCTCTGCCCCAAGGGGTCACGATGGTCTCCTTAGAGTCAGCTGGTTTGTCACAGTGTGTGTGGATAGTAAGTGAGAAGTCCTGTCCACTCCTTTAGCTCATGCTGCCAGCCTGTTGGAAAACTAAAGCTGTGTTTCCTGGCAGGGTTGCCAGTCTCCTGGCCTCACGTGTTTTCTGTGAACTAGTGTCAGAGTCTAGACTCTGTGATGCTCAGGGTTTGCTTGCCTATCTGAAGCCAGTGGGAAGCCCCAGGCCAGGTGGGACCCATGGGGGGCCCTGACATTTGATAATTCATGAGATGCCAGCCCTGGTCCAGTTTCTGTGATAGCTGTGTGGGCCGTGAATGCCCATGAGGCTCCGGTGTAGTCGTAGGTGACCTTTACCCCAGAGGAGAGTGTGATAGGGCAGGGGGATCAGAAGTGGCCCTGTGTAGCTGGGCGTTGTGGGTGCCTGTAGTCCCAGCTACAAGGGAGGCTTAGGAAAGAGAATCACTTAAGCCCAAGAGTTTGAGGTTGCTGTGAGCTGTGAGAGCCACAGCACTCTACCGAGGGTAACATAGCAAGACTGTCTCAAAAAAAAAAAAAAAAGAGTCCCCATGATGGGGTGGAAGGATTTAGGGTGCAGGAAGAGGCAGTACTCACGGTTAAGGCATCTCTAGGGCTAGGCCTGCCCAAGGAACAGTGGCTAACAAGTGGCTGTATAGGAGCTGACACATGGACGTGGCCCTGACACTCCATGCAGCCTGAATTCCCGTGAGACTTGCCCTGGATGGGACACCATATGCCCAACACCTAGGGCTGTGATTTAGTTCAGTCTTCCTGATTCCTTGGGACCTGGTGAGGGGCAGGGGCCAGGATACAGACCTGGCATTTCAATGGCACCTAGCATAGTGCTGTGCAGGGAGGACCCTGGGACTCAGCACACTGTTGACCTGGTGACTGTGGTTCATGGCAGCAAAGAGATGGGGAGGGCAGGCCCAGCTTCCAGAACCCTCTCCCTGTGGAGTCCTGTAGGACATGCTGTACATGCTCTAGCAGTGAGCCATGATGACACACGTGAAGTGTCCCCAGGGAAGCTCCCAGAGACTTCCACTTGGGTTTCCACTGGGGTTGGTCACGCTTGATTATCTCACAACCTGTCCTGTGCCAAGATTCTCAAAGGACTTCGGGGGTTGCACATAGACCACGATAGTTGCAGGAGCAGTTTAGGTCCACAGCCCCTGCTCTCAGAGAGACGGGGGGCCCCAATCCAGGTTCCTCGCCTCTCTGAGGGCAACTTCACCAGTGCCTTCTGGCGACACAACCCATTGTGCCTGCTGTGTTTCTGGGCGGGCAGCAGTTGGGAGGAGCAATTCCACACATGGTGGCATTTCTGCCTTTCGTCCTTTCCCTTCCACTCAGCAAGGGGCAGGAGCCATAGTGGATATGCTGGTTAGAGGTCAGCATAGTGGCCATGGGCATGACGGCTTACTGACCTGGCTATCTGTTTCAGTGCTCATCTCTTTGTCCTCCGGCATGCCCAACCACAGTGCCAGCATCCAGGTATGTCCAGAGGACGGGTCTGGGGGCCTATGGGTTGCCACCCAGGGCCAGATGTGCTCTTCCTTGAGCTGGACACCCACCTTCCTCTGTGCTCACTGGATAATCCTCCCCGACATGGCCTTCCTTGTGCCCTGTGCAAGCTGTGTGCCTGATGCCTACCATTGTTGTGTGCATTTTGTATGTGTGTGTACTCATTTGAGTTAGGGGCCACATGGTCCTGCCTGAGTGTTCCAGTGGCTCCCAGCTACCCAGGCAGCTGCCAACCTGTGTCCCTCTGTGTTATCTGTGTTTGGGGACAGCCCTTCCCTGTCCCCAAGCTGCATTACCCCTGAATCATCAGCCTTACAATCATGGCTTGTAAAATGCCATATCCACTCAGCCCAGAGCCCTAGTGGCTTCCTGACTGGCTTCGAGGGCATTGGGATGGTTGTATCCTTGTTTTCTTTATTTGGTTCAAGTTCATTTTAGTTATATGACTAATACGTAAAGTCAGTCCCCAAATCCAGATCCCTCCCCAGGGGGCATACCCTACTGTTGGACGTGCTCCTACCTCCGTGAATGTTCCTGGTTAGTGTCTGTGGTGAGGGCAGCGGCATCTGTCCTCTTCCAGCCTGTCCTTATAGCATGTGCAGACTTGTTGTTCCCTGCTGAGTGGGGCCTGGTGTGGGCCCCAGGTTGCCTAACCCCTCCCTTGTCCCCAGACAGTTCTCCCCCACCTCCTGTTATGTTGCATGTCCCACTTCTCTCCTATCTGGTCTGTGGAGTGGGGCTGATATGAGACCTTGGGCCAGGGCAGGGGAGGACTGGAGGATTAGAAGACCTGGGGCCAAGGGTCAACTGAACCCACACTTGGTTTCAGAAAATGGATCTAACGTTATGTTCCCTCTTCAGCTTTGTGTTCAGAAATTAAGAATATTAATAGAAGACTCTGATCAGAACTGTAAGTTATTCCTTCATTTCTGTATCCTAACCTTTTGTGAGCTTAGGTCTTTTCCCAGCGTAAGAAGAAAGCATGTGGCCAGGCATGGTGGCTAACATCTGTAATCCTAGCACACTGGGAGGCCAAAGCTGGCGGATCACCTAAGCTCATGAGTTTGAGACCAACCTGAGCAAGATCAAGACCCTGCCTCTAAAAATAAATGGGTGTTATGGCAGGAACCTATAATCCCAGCTACTTGGGAGGCTGAGACGAGAGAATCACTTAAGCCCAAGTGTCTGAGGTTGCTGTGAGCTATGATGCAATGGCACTCTACCAGGGGCAATGAAGCGAGACTCTTGTCTCATAAAAGAAAAAAAAAGAAGAAAGCGTGTACAGCATCAGTGATGCCCAGTCCCCTTTCACACTGACCTTGGTACTAGCAGACCGACAGGCTTCAAAGACAGCCCCCACCTACTTGTGCCCACTCCTCTTGTTCCCATGTTGTGGGCAGCCTTTCTGTGTCTGGGCCAGAAGGTTTTCAGGTGGTTTGGCGTGCTGAGCTATGCGCAGCCAGCCAGCGCAGGATCCTTGAGAAAGACCTGCCCAGTCCCAGGGCAGAAATGGGGCTTGGGAGTTCATAGTGAATCCCTATAAGAAGGAAGACTGGGCAGGTGGACAGCCACACTGATGCCCACTCACTAAGCGCCTGATCCAAGGTGTCTTCTTATACAAGACTCTGCATCCCTTGGAGATTGTGGCATTGATTTGTCAATTAGTGCAGCTCTTGGCTATCCTGTCCGCATGCATCTCTACATGGCCTGGGTGAGGAATTTCAGCTCAGCGCTTCCCCTCTCGTACCTGGGCCTAGGTGTGGAGGGTGTAGTTAGGATGCTCATTTTGAAGCCAGATTGTTTTCAGGGAAAGGCTGGGCACACATTGCCTGTAAAGGCCTATATAGGAGACAGAGTAGTCTTCTTCCTCCTCCTCTGGAGTTTTGCTGTCCTACATAGATAGAGATCAGCCTCAAAACATGCTTTGTGCCCTACCATGGTGTTAGCACTGTTGTGTTGGGGTTGATCACCTCTTGCCATCTCCACAGTGAAGTATCTGGGACTTTTGGCCATGTCCAAGATTCTGAAAACACACCCCAAGTCCGTGCAGTCCCACAAGGACCTCATCTTGCAGTGTTTGGATGACAAGGACGAGTCCATCAGGCTGCGAGCCCTCGACTTGCTGTACGGGATGGTGCGTGCCCTGCCCACCTGCCTAGCCTTTCCCACCTGTATGTCAGAGCCCCGAAGAGCACACATGTGTCATAAGACCCTTGCATTTTGGGTCAGTAGTGGGGGGATGACGTTGGACAGAGTCACGTGTCCAGGGTCTGTCCTCTGCTTCAAGAGCCCATGTGGACTTGGGGGATGGGCCAAACCCATTGGATGGACTATGGGGAGTCGGCCTGCTGCCCCCGTACCCAGAGGTGGTGTGCATCTCACCCAATTGACATCATGGGGGTGTGCCACCTCCCTGGCATAGACTTGTAGACAGGCCAGAGCTGGGCCCTCCCTCACCTGTCTCCTCCCACCTCCCACTAGGTATCTAAGAAGAACCTGATGGAGATTGTGAAGAAGCTGATGACCCACGTAGACAAGGCTGAGGGCACTACCTACCGCGACGAGCTGCTCACCAAAATTATCGACATCTGTAGCCAGTCCAACTACCAGCACATCACCAACTTTGAGTGGTACATCAGCATCCTGGTGGAGCTGACGCGCCTGGAGGGAACTCGCCATGGCCACCTTATTGCTGCACAGATGCTGGATGTGGCCATCCGTGTGAAGGCCATTCGCAAGTTTGCTGTGTCCCAGATGTCCTCACTGCTTGATAGTGCCCACCTGGTGGCCAGCAGCACGCAGAGGA
>CAUYRH010174231.1:0-11750 GCA_963574655.1 Perodicticus potto
GGCGCCTGTAGTCCCAGCTACTTGGGAGGCAGAGGCAGGAGACTCGCTCAAGCCCAGGAATTGGAGGTTGCTGTGAGCTGTGATGCCACAGCACTCTATCCAGGGTGACAGCTTGAGGCTCTGTCTCAAAAAAAAAAAAAACAAAAACAAAAAAAAAAATAAATTTAACATCTTTCATTCAGCAAGTCTGTCAACAATAACTCATGTCTGAAAAAAATATTTTTTTTCTTCACTTTGGATATGATTTCATGAGTAAGAAATTCCAGTTTGGCCAGTTTCCCTTTCAACTAGCACTTTAAATTTGTGTTTGTCTTCTAGCTTATAGAGTTTTTGACAAGAAATATGTGGAAATTCACATCTTTGTTCCTCTCTACATAATACGTCTTTTTTTTTTTTCCAAAATCAGGATGCTTTTCATTTCAGGATGTTTTATTCTTCTTTATTATTTTTTTTAACATTGTTGATATAATGTGTGTAATACACAATGATAATATATAATATATAATTATAAAATATTATGTGTTTTATAACTTTTTGGGGAGTTTATTCTACTCATATGTTATTTAAAATGATGGATGTGTGCATGTATAGTTTTACCATTTTAAAAAATACTGTGACTCTTTTTCTTGGACATTTTTTGCTATATCTCGTTTTTCTTTCTCTTGTTTTGCCACTCAAAATTACTCATGTATTAGACAATATGATTTAGTGTTCCCTCTTACTCACTTTTCCATCCATGCTTTTCCTATTCTTTCAGTTTATTAACTTTGATTGTTTTGTCTTCAAGTTCACCATTCTTTCCCTTTTTGGTAACAAATGTAATATTTAATCCCTAAATTTTTATTTTAGTTATTCCTTTTTTTCAAATTAAGAAATTTCATCTGTTCTTTTTATATACTTTATTTCTCTTCTCAGTACATTTAAGATTTTCTTAAAATCCTTGAATATATTTTTATCTGTTTGAAAGCAGTTACTTGTTAATTTCATCATCTCTGTTATTTCTGTCTGCTTCCGCTAACTAGTTATTCTCATGAATATGCATTATAATTTTGTTGAATGCCAGATATTTTTAATTCCATATTTTTAGTATTATACTTGGTTATATTATTTAAGAGTTTTGGTCTGTGTTCTAGCAATCATTTGAGGTTTGATTTGAAAGTTTTTAGGATAAGGGTAGATTTGTTTTACCCTAGGGTACTTCAACCTCATTATTAAGGTGTAACCTTCCTTTGGTTTCTATTCAGGACACAAGCATCTACTAACAAAGTCTCTACCTGCTGGCTGCTAGAAACTAAATCAATTCTTTCCTCTGTGTGAATTCTAGAAATTTTTAAGTTTAATGTTACCCCACCCCTGTTTTTTCTCCAGCATCTGTGCTTTGACCAGTCTTGCAGAATTTTAGTTAAAGACTCAAGGAAAGTTTTGTATATAAGATTTCTGTTTCTTTCTTGGAATAATTTTCTCCTCTCCCATCCTCTGCTCCACATATTCTAGCCCCCTTAATTTTTGTAAATTTGGATTTCTTTCTCTTTAATGTAGCAAGATTGTGGGACGCTGTTTAAATAGCTACTCTTGACTCAGAAGGTTAGAAACTGCCTCAAAACTAAGAGTTAGATAGAGAATTGGATTGGATTTTAAATTTATAAATGGTAGACTCTGAAAAACTACTATGAATCAGCTAATCTGAGATTATGAAGTTTTTCTTTTTTTGTTTTCTGTTTCTTCTCCCTATCGCCTCTTCTTCAGTATTACTGATTTTTTACTCTGTTCTGTGCTTTGAAGTAGCAGTTATTATTCCTTAGGGTATGGTTAACTCCTACTTTAAGAGTCATTGTTGACACTTAAATCAGACCATCTGCTTGACATTCATAAGCAAGGTTAAAATGGAAAAAATCGAGGTTTAGATTTGCTCTATATTACATATTATTCACGATTATGCAAATTCACAAGCAAGTGCTGGTACTGCTTGCAGCCATTTGGACCAAATGTGTTAAATTACTTGCAGACAATTTGAGAACTTTGAATATTATGATACATAAATTTGATTAGCGTAACCTAAGATACCTCATTAATAAAACACAATCAGCAAGGTAAGGACTCTCACTTCTGTTTTAGGAATTCTAAGAGTTGACTGGTTTTAAATGCAGAATGTCCTTCCCCTGCATTAGTTTTCCGTTTTCTAAAGAAAATATTTTTTAATCACTTCTTTATTATAAATACAAACTGTTGGTGGGTTGGGACATTCCAGTTCCCTGAAACCAGTTGACTTGGTTCAGTTACTCAGCTGAGCAAGGAAGCTCAACCAAAAAGCTGGCCTGGCAGGAAGCAAAAACAAAAGTCAGTAGAAATGGAAAGTAGAAGTGGAACAGCACAAGCTGTGTGAATAGACAGCAAAAGTAACCTGCACAGGTTTTAGTAAAATAAAGAGAATTTTTTTTAAAAAACAAAGAGAAAGCTTAAAGCACTTCTAAAGAAAGTTGGAAGTGAGACCCTCTCAAGAATGAGAAGAGGTGAGAGAGATACATTCAAGGGCAGTGTAGAGATGTAGATGTCCTTTTCCTCTCAGTTTTGGGTTGGTTGGAAGAGTTTCATTGGTCTCTCTGTAACAACAGGCATCATTGCCCTTTCTATTGGTCATTGATAACTGAGGTTACCTCTGTTCCCTTTTGTGGTAAGAACTGCTGGGGGCTGCTGACAGTGTCCCTACCATGTTTCTGGACCACCAGAGTTCCTTGTTCAGCAGGCCAGTCTTCCGTCCCATCCTGCTCGGGCCCCTTTCTTTGTGTCCCTTCTCACAGGTATTCTATTTGGCATTTTAGTACATTGTTCACATTGGCCTTTGCTTTTCCCATATAGAACACATACAATATAAAGAAATGAAGGAGCTGAATTTTTGATCTGTGCTCAGTTTAATGACTTTGGGCAACTCTATTAATTCTTCTCAACACATTATCCTCAACTATAAAATGCACATAAGTTACAGCTCATATGATTCGTTACTATCTACTACAAAAATTAACATGGAAGCATTATATAAAAGAGTAGAATAGTTTTTAATGGTGTTGATAATATTTATTAATTTGCTTTAGTTATCCATCCTCTTAAGAATGAGTGAGCCAATAAACTTTCATATGCATTGTGTTTTTTTTGAATACATCATGTGCCTTTTACATGGGTGTGCTCTGCTCTGTAGAGCACTAGGGAAGGAGTTCCCATTTTCTCAGGGAGCTGAGGATCTAGAGGTAGGAACAGGCAGGCAGGATAGCCCAGTAAAATGTAGTAAGTGCTATCGAAGGCTCTAGGGCAGTTGCTATAGGCACCTGCAGTGTGAGTAGAACACTGCAAGGACTGAGGGCAGGGATGTGGACTCAGACTCTCGGGGTCTAAGCCTCTGCTCTCCCACTACTACTATGGAATCACAAACATGTTACATATATGGCCCATGTCTCAGCCTTTTTTATGTGTAAAATGAAGATAATAATAAAATTTTCACAAAAAGTGTTTGTGATGATTACATGTTATAGCCTGTGCAAAATTCTTACATCAATTAGGCACAGAGTAAATATTAGAGGAAGGATAACTATATTATTATTCTTATCATTGCTCATAGAAACATGTTATAAGGAGAGGAATGTTTGATCTGCATCCTACAAGGATACAGAAAGATGAAGGAATAGTTTTATAAAGTGCACTGTTATTCACGGGGTTCAGCTCAATCTTTAAAAGTCACCAAAATTTTAAGTGGGAAATATTTTCATGCACGTTTCACAGGTGAGGCAACAGGCCCAAAGAGTAAGCAACATTTCCCAGAATACTGTCTAGTAAGAAGCAGAGATTTTGAGATTTGGTTTATGTAAAAGTTTTGATGTCATGTTGTGCATCTGTAATTCTAATTGGGCTGCCTGCTTCTTGCCTGTTCCCATCTAACAATAAGCTTCAACTTGCTAGAACTATTAAGTCAGTGCACCTGCAAAAGCTGAACTGAGCTTTTCTCTGCCCACTCATCTAAAATGCTTTGAATGTTCTGATTGCACACGCTTTACAACTGGTAATGGATTTATCTCAATTTTATTTTAAAGAAATGTTACAGTGAGTTTAGTTAGAGGGAAGAATCTTGTCTTTTAACTAGTTTAGCTAGAGAATTTTAATCCAGAAGTCATTTTGAGAAAACACAGTCAGGTTTCTAAATAGCTAAGCCAGAGTACAGACACTTTCCTCAATACGTATTCAGGGATTGCAAGAAAATGAAAATTTCTACCCAGTAAAAAGCACACTTTGAATTATTGGTTGTCTGGCTTTCTTGTGTGGGCTTTTTCTCTTAGGGCTGAGTCACATGCAAATGTGGTGGTATTAAAAATCACAAGCCTTTTTAGAGAGGGGATAGAAGTCCAGATTCTTGAGTTCATGACAATTGGATTTTAAACACTCCCTGATTTTCTCTCCCTTATCTTAAAGTTTCACATTCATATCCTGTGGCCATCTGCACTGTCTCAAAGCAACAATTCGTGAATTTGATCTTAACCTGTTCTCTCCATGCCCTAAGCATAAAACATGTCTATCTACAGTGCCATCCAAGAAAAAATATATATTTATTCTACAAAAATATAACTGGTTACTGTCCATTAGCTGTACCCTGATTATCTCTGGCCATGCACTTGACTTAGAAAAGTTCACAGCTGCTTTTCTTAGGAGGCCTTTATTTGAGGCTAATTTTCGCTTCTGTATATTCTTGTACTATTTTTATTACCTGGAAATTACTCTGAGAATGCCTAGAGGGATAATCAGTTCCATGATAAATTATTCCTCTCCACAACAAGGGAACATAATTACTTGTTCACATGTCCACATTTATAATTTGGTTTCATAGAAGAACACAAATATTATTTCACAAAAATCTGTCTATATTATATTTCTACAATTAGCAAATGTTTAACAAAATGTGATGATCTCTTAGCTTGGTGAATTTTGAAATATACCATATTAGCATTTTATTATCTGTTTTAACATTAATAGAAAGTTCAAAAAGAATAGCTACACAGACCCATTCCATGACATTTTTACTCAGCAGGTATAATCTCTTCCCCTAGAGCATTCTTTTATACAGATAATTTACCAGTTACAAGTTGAATATGCTACCAAGAACTTTTTAACTTTCAAGTAATACTTTTCGAAAGAAAAAAGGAGAGACTTTCTTGTTTTCCTTATATTTAATGCTAAGTCTAAAATTCTAGAAAATGGCAATGTCAAGGGAAAATAACCCAAACTCTGTAAAATAATTTGTAGAGGTTTATTCTTAGCCAAATGTGATCATGTCCTAGAGAACCATACCCAAGAAGCCTTGAGCAAGATGTCCTGCCATGGTTGGGCTACACTTGTTTATAAACATTTTAGGGAAACAGGAATTACACATAAAGTCACAGACCCACACATGGAAGGCATATATTGGTTTGGCCAAAATGGCAGGATATCTTAGAAGTAGGGAGCTTACAGATTATAGATGGGATTAAATAATCTTTGATTTGTAATTGTTTAAAGAAATGAAGCTTTGTCTAAGGGTTTGAGATGTTAAAGAGTTTCTATTAAGCAAAGACAAGGCACACAAGTAATCTATTAAGTAAATTGACGGCTCTCAGGTGTGGTTTAAGATTGCTTTTGTGTGGTGTCTTACTGGCACAAGGAATAACTCCTAAAGTGAGGAAACATAATTAGGCCTGTCTGACCTCCCTTCTCCCCATGGCTGGCAATTCAGCTTCACAGCTTTTGTGGGTCCACTTGACCAAGAGGCCATTCAATTAGCTGAGGCCCTTGAGATTTTCTTTTAGTTCCCAGTAATGATAATTGTAACTTCTTATTTTTCAACAACAGGGTAAGTTTTAGACTCACATGATAATGAAAAGTTCAAGCATGGTTCCATAACTTAATTCATCTTTTTATCCATGAATTCTACAAATACTCTTGCATCTTGATCAAACAAAAGATTCCAACACATAAATTTGTATTAGTCAGGAAAGTTTAAATGACAAAGGCACAAAACTAAGGCACATAAGGTTTTTATTTATTTAATTTTTAGATAGGATTTGGTTTACTAGTGCCTAAATTATAGACTCTAAAATACTATTTCCTTCTGAAGAAACTGGTACTCCTACTTGAGATAAGTTAAGCAAAGATAAAATGGAAACATCTTGTTATTCCAGAATTCAAGGGTGATATCCAAGAGTAAGGTCATGTCATTTAGGAAGCAATTCAAAGAAAGCATTTGTTGACCCAAAGGTTCATAGAAATAAAATACATAAAAACTTAAATATATTTATTACAATAATAGTAGAAAGTAGTCAAATTTTGAGTATGATAAAATTTAATTCAATATTTTAAAAATAAATAAAATGACAGAAAAAATATGTAATGCCATTGCCATATGAACTATACAACAGAGTAACCATATAACTGATTATAGCTAAGTAAGAATGATGGCATATCATCATTCTGAAACCTAAAATGGGCAATCATCAATACTGCTAACTTCACAACACATTCTGGAGAAAGTAGAGATTTCTGCATATTTTAATTTATATGTATTCTAGTGTTATAATGTTTATAAATAAACAGAGGAAATTGCAAGACAGTGTTTATGACTCCAGAATACTTCCTAGGGGCTTGTTGTTAAGGTTGGTTAAACATCTCAGCATAGATGATCTGTTTTTTGTTTCTTTCCCCAACTGGGTCTTCTACTTGACAAAACAGAATTTTTGTGTTATCATGAAAACACAAAGATCAGGAAACACCAAAGGACTGCCATCTATACTATAATTTCTAGTTTCTAGAATATCTGTGTTGTGAAGAGTGGGCTGTGAGATGGCAGGGCCCCCACAGCCTGGGGAACATTCAGAGAATGAGCCCCCAACTGCTTGTCCATTCCCAAAACAGCCATATTCCTCTCTTCATGCTCCTTCTGCCAGAAGTCAGTAGCTCTTTCTTTGTCCAGTTAACTATGCAGAGACCCTTGTGATCTTTGCCTTCCTACTTCTTGTAATATGTTAATGAAGTTGAATAGAAACTACTAAGTCACATAGTTCTTCCTTTGTTTTATCAGCTGTGCTGAGATCCTCCTGATCTTGACCTTCTTACTTCTTGTCGTATGTTAATGAAGTTGAATAGAAACCATTAACAAGATGATTTGCCTTTATTAAAGTCATTTACATTTTCCTATTGTACTGTAAGACCAAAATAATGTCTTTTGTTTATGCCATTTCCCCAAATTGTCTATGCTATTTCCCCACATTGCCTATGCTACTTCCTCCTGGACAACTCTGTATAGACTCTATAAAATAAAGCTGATTTTGTGCTTTGGGGCTGGCTATAGCCATCAGCTCAATCAGTCCTCCCGATCCCATCCTTTGTTTCCATGTCTTCTCTTGTGCTATAGTTTCCTAAGTCCCCACCAATTCCACTCTGGTTTGCTCCTCATCTCCACTCTGGTTTGTGACAGGTGGCACCCAAACAGGGACCAGAGTACAGAATAATAGGTGCACGCACTGGTGAGTGAGTCCCCCGTAAGAATGAAAAAGGGAAACTGAGCAGATGGTAAGTAATTAGGGGGACATTTGGGGGTAATCATATCCGGGAGTCATAAATTATAGGACAGTCTGGCTCATTGGAGGGAGAAATCTTTATTCAAATGCTTAAATCTATGTTAAAATCCAGTGGCTTGCATATTCATATTAATCAATTAGAGCCCTCTCTCCAATCTGTGCTGGGTCTATCCCCTTCTTCTCCAGCAGAAAAACCCCCTTCCCCTGAATTCTAACAAGAATTACAAGATGAGGAAGTAGAGTATGAAAAGGAGCATTCCTCTTCCACCTCTGCAGACACAGACCCTTCTGGGCTGGTAACTATGGCTGGAATTCGGATTTCTAATCTACCCAAACCTGTTTTGACTTTCCTCTCTTCATACCCTCTTTCACCAAAGTCCAGAGAATTTGCCTCTGTAGCATCTCCTGAGTAGGAGGCCTAAACTATTCTTCAAGCCTATAAACACGTTTGAATAATTACAAATGAAAATACCCATTTCCCATTTGAGATACAAACTAACTTACTTCACTAGTCACTCTTAAAAGATTCAATTCTCCAACTCAATTAACTCTTAATAATCTAAAAGATGACCACAAAGTGATCCTTAGACTGCTCCAGTTGGTGTATTTTTTTCTTTTTTTTTTCGAGGCAGAGCCTCAAGCTGTCACCCTGGATAGAGTGCCGTAGCATCACAGCTCACAGCAACCTCCAATTCCTGGGCTCAAGCAAGTCTCTTGCCTCAGCCTCCCAAGTAGCTGGGACTACAGGTGCCCGCCACAATGCCTGGCCATTTTTTGGTTGCAGCCGTCATTGCTGTTTGGCGGGCCCGGGCTGGATTCAAACCCGCCAGCTCAGGTGTACGTGGCTGGTGCCTTAGCCCATTGAGCTTAGCACAGGCGCCAAGCCCAGTTGGTGTATTTTGAAGCTCAGGCCTCAATCCCAAATAACAACTGGTGGGACATATTCCATCTGATTGGACTTAATATAGGTACCTATCTATAAATAAAAGACAATAACAATTTTATTATAACATGGCGAGGCCAATGTATCTGTCATATTGACTCTGCAAAAAAATGGCCTCTACATGGATCCTTGAAAAATTATAAGTATAAAAAAAAAGAAAAATTATAAGTATATTACATTTTTACAAAAATAAAATGTCTGGTTAAAATACTTAAGTTTATTTTTTTTTGATAGAATTTAGGAATCCAAAAAACAGTAATTACAACTATATGATGTAAAAATAGTCAATAAAAAATAATTTAAAATAATAACTAGAACCTAGGTGAATTGCTAAAATACATAAATTAGGTAATTAAAACATAGTCTGAATAAAAATATATGTTTAGAAATGTTTAAAAGCCAACAAACAAACTCTGTATGTCTGTCTCAATGTTTGTGTGTCTGCACATGTCAGGTACCTGTTTAAATTGTTTGAAAAGCTGAGTTGTTATAAAAAAGTAAAGTTTTTACTTTTTAAACCTTCTAATTATCAGTTCAGCCAATTCAATAATTAACTTCATAGTAAATTGTAATCCTAAAACTCATGTAATAAATTTTGTCCTGAAACAAAATACTTATTTTAAATAATAACGGACAGGACAATCCAAAACTTTTAAAGCATTTATAAATTACCTGTGCAGAATTTAATAAATTCATAATAAAAAGTTCATGAAAGAATTTACATATGCTCCAACTGACTCTATTGTACCCTTAAAATCTTTTGAACAAATGTTTTAACCCCTTAGTATTTGACAAACTTTTTAATATTAAAACTCTAAATTTAGTCTTTTTAAAATAGCAAGACCACTGAAAGTCTCAGAAAGACATATTAAGGTTATTTGATATGTTAAGAATATATAGAAAATACTGTCTAATATGAAGTAATAATTTTCTATAAGTTATATTTATATGTTTTCCAATATTATAAAATATTAGTCTGTCTTAGTATATATTGTCAGTAATAATTTTAATTCATCTCAAAAATTGTCTTCAAAAAGTGACGGAATCCAAACTTTGTCCTACAAAAGAAATTACTTTGGAAATTAAAAACAAATTTCAAGGACTTTAATTGGAAAGTCAATATGTCCAAGAGTATGGCTAACCTAACTTCAAACAGAACTGAAATCAGTTACACAGAAATCCTATTTCAGGAAATAGGTCGAGGAGCCAGCCCCGCCCATCTAACAGCAGGGGCAATGTCTAATGTTTCCCAATTGTTCAGAGCCACTGAGACAGTACAGGATTGGACCTCAGTCCCAGCACCAGAAGTGGGCCCCCTGGCTATCCCAACAGGTGTTATCGCCCTTCACCTAGAAATACTGTGGGACTTCTTTCAGGATGCAGTAGTTTAACTATGGAAGGTCTTTTTATTTTGCCCAGAGTGATTTATTCTAATTATATAAAAAAGCTAAAAGTTGTAGCTTACACTACTCAAAATATCATCACTGTTTCTTCTGATCTAAAAACTACCCAATTTTTACTTCTCTTCACCAGTTCTGTTTACAAAACCTTAGAGCTATTGAGAAAACCCTGGAAATTATAGAACCTCTTCAACCAGGAATTCCATCCCCAACAGCTATTCTGTGGCCCTGTTCCTTAGTGATTATAAACTAAAAAGATTGCCTTTTACTATCCCACTTCATTTTAACAATTGTAAACATTTTACTTTCAGTTTACCTTCTATTAATTTCAGAACTCCTCCTATGTGTTATCAGTAAAAAGTCCTTCCACAAGGGATGGCTAATAGCCCCACCTTTTGTCAAAAATTTGTTACTGCTACAATATTGCCAATACATACACAATTTCCTACTGCTTACATTGCCTGTGTGTGAATGAGACTTTCCTTTCTGACCCTGATTCTTCTACATTAACAATCATCCTTTCTCATTTACAGGACTCATCAACCACTTGTGTGTTATGTGTAGCACCAGAAAAAATACAAAGTGTTCCTTTTTCTCTTATTTAAGTCAACTTATTAAGGACAGGCAAATCGGACAACAAAAACTTGAAATCGGCAACGACAAACTCACTACCTTAAAAGATTTTCAGCAATTACTAGGAGATATTGATTGGCTCTGCCCCTCATTAAAGCTTTCTTAAATGTCATCATTCATTGTTTAACTGCTTTTACTGTTTTAGGAATCCTACCACTCAACAAAACAGACCATGATCCTGCTTACACTAATAAAACTTTCTCTTCCTTTTGTTCAACTTTTTCTATCACCCTTAAAACAGGCATACCTTACAACCCTCTAGGCCACGATATGTCCATCACACCCTTAAACTTCAATTGTTAAAGTTATAAAAGGGGGATATATTTCCTATAACTCCACATACCTTCTTTCTCATGCCCTTTTCACTTGAAATTTTTTTTAAAAAATTGATACTTTAGGCCATATAGCAGCAAAACACTTTTGGAAAACTCCATGCTCTACATTCCCTGAGGTCCTGTGAAGTTCCCCTGAACTGATTCCTGGAAAGGGCCTGATCCTGTGTTATTATGGAGAAGAGGGCATGTTTGCATCTTTCCTAGAACAGCTAACAGTCCTCGTTGGCTTCCTGAGTAGAAATTTATAAATTATGAAGTGACATCACCTTATAACTCTCTAGTTCGAATCTTTATCAAAGGATATAATCAGAAACTATGGGACTAATCTAGAAGACTATTTGCCTTTTATAACATTATGTCACTACCAGAGAATGGATTCTAAATATTTTAACAACAGAATCGGGAGTTAGCCAGAAACATCTCTGGCACCTTGCAGCACCCCTTCAGCCAGGGGAAGTCCTGGAGCCCACCAATGAAATGATGCAAAATGACTCTCAAACTTTATGTTATGACTTGTGTTTCACCTCCCAGACTTTTACTAGGTGATAATACTTCTATAACCAAAACTGAACACGGACCCTCTTTAAATTGTAATTTATCTAATTGTGTTAACCATATTAATCCATTTGATACTATTACTGTAATTGAACATCTTTTGTTATGTTACTCAGCCATGGTATGACAAATCAGGCATGCAATTTTTTTTTTTTTTCTTCTGAGTGGTTTTTTAATTGATTATTAAAAAAAAAACTACATCATAGAAAGGATATAGCCTAAATACAGAAAATCTAACAAATTTAGAAAAAAATAAGCCACCTATAATTCTGTTACCCCATTACATTTAACATCA
>CAUYRH010174236.1:0-24620 GCA_963574655.1 Perodicticus potto
TTTTTTTTTTTTTGAGACAGAGCCTCAAGCTGTCACCCTGGATAGAGTGCCGTGGCATCACAGCTCATAGCAACCTCCAATTCCTGGACTCAAGCGAGTCTCCTGCCTCTGCCTCCCAAGTAGCTGGGACTGCAGGTGCCCGCCACAATGCCCGGCCATTTTTTGGTTGCAGCCATCATTGTTTAGCAGGCTCGGGATGGATTTGAATCCACCAGCTCAGGTGTACGTGGTTGGCGCCTTAGCCCGCTGAGCCACAGGCGCCGAGCCGACAAGTTAGAATCTTTTTGGCTTATGAATCTGGTTAGAATGCAATTGCTTTTACATTGAAATACGGTTGATGAAGAATTTCAAACCAGACTTTGCCATTTTCTTATTGTTTGCTTATGCTTGTTTTTAAAAAATGCATTAACTCTAGTCTTTGCAGTAAACCTTTAAAGCCATCGGTTATTTAGTCTTGTTAAAACTAGAAAGCAGAATCCCAAAGGCAACTTAACTGGACACATATGAACTCTAATAATCTGTATCACGTGGTAATGTGGGTACCCATCGCCCCTGCCGGTAATACCATGCAACTTTCCCACCCTCTGAGTTAACTCATTCCTGTTCACATGACACATATGACATACGACCATCCAACAACCAAACCAAGGGAAAATGCCAGAATCAATCTCTGTATCAAGAATTAGACAATTAGTCAAGCTTAGTATCTTTCCTTATATATGACAATCAACAGTAGTTCTAGTCCATATTTGGAGGCTCCACTGTGAAATATCATTTGATTTCAAGCAAAAGGAAAGAACCACTCTCTGATTGGTGGGAAGGGTGGACACTGACTTCTCATTTGGTTTCACTCCTGACTAAAGCCCTAAGCCTGTCATCCAGCTGAACACTGTGGCATGGAGCATGGTGGATGCTCCACAGTCATGCCAGGGCCTGTGGTGATGTTCTGGATTCGAGGGCAGCTAAGGGAAAGAGCAAGCATCCTAATGGTTACCTGCAAGTCATTTTGTGGGTTCCAGTCAGAATCAAATATGATGCAGGTATCGGCAGCTGTGAGATTGATCCCCAGGCCTCCCGCTCTGGTGCACAGGAGAAAGACAAAGCGGTCTGAGTCTGGCTTACAGAACCGGTCGATGGCTGCCTGGCGCAGGTTTCCCCGTACTCGCCCATCAATTCGCTCATAGGTGTATCTGAGGGGACCCAAATGAACGAAAGCCCAGGCGTTAATCATGACTTCAATGGAGAATAGCAAACAATGCAGGAAGCTGTTGACCGACGGCCCTACTTCCCTTGCTTCTAAGTTTGGACCAAATGATGGCAGTCTATGGAGGGAATCCCACCCCCTACATATGTAGCAGGGCAGACACTGAAAACTGCACTGCAAAAGGTCTCCCATCTCAAAACAAAAAAACCAGCTGCAAACTGAGGACTAGAAGAACTGTCCTGTACTGTAAATATAAAGGTATTGATCCCCGCTGCCCAAGCAACTTATTCTCAAGTATCTCCCAGTTTATACTTATGCTAAATCTAATCATAAGACCAGGAAAACCAAATAAAAGTCTCAATCATCTACTGCAAGTAGTGCTTATAACGAGAAGCCAGCTGCTTTGGGGTAAACTGGAAATGCTAAGACTAGATTGCCAGGCCACCCTTTTAAGCCCAGGCAGGTCATTTCTAGCTAACAAACTCTTCAAAGCTTTAGAGGTACAGCAAAGCCTCCAACTTTATAGTTGAAACCAAGGTCTTCTGGGGCAGTATATTGCCAAGCAAGGAGAGATAAATCACATGAAAGTTTCTGAGGTGGGGAAGGGTAGCATCTGAAGAATATTCAGAGGAAAACAAAGTGAGGAAGTAAAGCTAAATATCATTAAGAAGGCAGATACCTGTGGGGAAAGGTAAGAAACAGGGGTGGAATGCATGGTGGAGGTTAGGATAAGAGGAAAGAGAATAAGAAAATGAAGCTGTTACAGAAGACAGCTCCTATTGTCCATCTAGACAAAGCACAGAAGGGCCCATCAGGACACAGACCATGTAATTAACATAAAGGCAAGACAGCAGCAGCCTGGATTGGTGCTGGGAGTCTTGTTCTTTTCTTATTCACCCCTAGACAACAAATGAATCAACAAGGGATGTTACTCTGGGCCCAATTTTATCTAACAAGCAAGAACTGGTTGGTGAAGTAAAAGTAACTGGAACTTTGTCATAAAAGGACAAAGCCTAAACCGGACAAATGGCCAAGACCATGGATCCTGGCAGAAATCTTAATAATAGCCCAGGATTACAGATTTCTAAAACTTAACTATAAATAACTGTCAGAGAATAAGGATAGACCCTCTAGGAGTAGATGACTCTGTGAGGACGGCTTTAGAAAACCAAATTTGGTAATATAATTCTGACTTCCCTGAAGAAGTCATGTAAAGAAACCACCCAAAGAAAAAATACACATGAAGAAACCTGAAAAACTCAGACTTCTAAGCAACATGTACACAACAAAGAAGCAAATCTGAAAATCTGTGTTCCTTTCACAAAGCCACAAGGCAACTACAACTGGAATTAAGGGAGTAGTTTTTTTTTGTTTGTTCTTTTTTTTTTTTTTTTTTTTACAACACATTCAAGGATAATACATATAAGAGAACTACAGCAGCAAATGCAATGATGGTGGTGACAGGATTGTCACGAAAACAAACCAAAAAGATTCTGTGTTATAAGATAAAGGCTTAGTGTTAATGTCTGAAATTCTATAGATATCATTATTTGTAATACCATAATATTAGTAGCACTTCATAAGTGTCAGTTCTGCGCCAGACACTGTATACACTTGATATGCACCATCACATTTAATACTTATAATCACCCTGTGAGGTAGTTTTTATTATTAGCCCATTTACTCTTGAGGAAACTTCAAAACAAAACATAAAAACCAATACAAGCAAAACACCTTGCTTAGTCACCAAGCTGGTGAGTTGAACCCATATCTAGCTGACTTTATGGCTTTCACACTGCATCCTTTCAATGCTGCAGGACAGAAAGGATTTTCTAAAAACTTAGAGACATTAAAGATACAAATGCAACACTTAACTTTGGAAACTACTTACTCTAACAGAGGGTGGAAACTGAAACCGTAAGTAGGTATCAGAGTGATTCTTGAGCTACTCACAGGTTAGCTGGGCATGTAAAGGAAGCATACAGGGCTTGGATCAGAGACAGGGTTGAGATTCACTTAAGGAACAGCTGCTGCGACCCCGCCCCAACCACTACCAACATGAATGGCCAGTGCTGTGGGAACAGAGGACTGGTGGATGAGACCCTGGTCACCAGAGAGGAGCCAGACACCCACAGATTACAGTGAGGCTTGAGGAGGAGGAGGAAGAGAAAGCCATGAACAGTGATGATACAGCCTGGCCATTACCTAGGAAAAAATTCCCATAAAATTAGTTAATGAGTGTTTTGCCCACTATGATGTAGTAACTTTTAGAATGTGCAGTATGGGTGAAATGATGATTCTCATTTCCATCGCTTGTTTAGTTTTGAGGGAGTGTTCTCAAAGAATGAAAAACGAGAATGAAATCGAAGTCTTTGAGCTCTGTGAAATCATCCCCGCTCCCCTCACTTCTGAGCCAGATCCCCGGCTATGCCCTCACTCCCTGAGTCTGGCATGAAATTAAACGGGAACAAAACCAGATGGACAGCTGGACAAGCAAAGAGGCTCAAGAACAAAGAAAACCCTGAGGGCTGTAAGTCTGAATGAAGAAATCAGACATTATAAAATTTCCACACCAAACTTCAGCATAGCAATTAACCCTCTATGACAAGTGTATTTTGAACAAGATCCCTAGGAGCTGATGTGGCCCAAACTGTATCTGAGTCACTGTCAAATATCGACAAGAAGCAGGTGGCACTTTGGAAAAGCCTCTGTGAGACCAGCTGAGGGACCGAAGGGCAGTGACATGTTTTTGGTATAAGAAATGTTGACCTTAGAAGACTTGACAGGGCTCATCTCCCAGCAATAATCAGCTGAAACACATAAAGAGTTAAAACAAAAACAACAACCCTGTACACAACAGCCACAAACACATGAAATAATTAGGATTAAATTCAGTAAGGATGCGGGATTGGTAACAACATGAAAGGGCCATTCTTTGTTCACCACCGTGTCTCTTACACCTTCAGAGGTTCTGGCACAAAGCAGACACTGTAGAAATGTTTGTGGGGTCAATAGTGAATATAAGAGATCTGAGTAAGAGCAGTAAACATGTTCCTCAATTCTATACAGGTGTCAGTCCTAGCCTACTTAAGAAATCCCAACACGCTTCTGGAGTTATGGGCTGGAGTAGTCAGAGATAGGTTTAAAGAATAATTCTGAAGTTCATCTGGAATAATATATGAGCAAAGAAATGAAAGCACTGATCAAAAGAATAGAAAGGCTAGACATATACATCAGTATATCTTATTGATAGTATTTTATATGATGGGGAAAATGATGGACTATTTCAGCAAACAGAAAATATAAAAATTAAACATATTTGGAAAGAAAAGAAAATCAGACTTCTATTATATGCTATTTACCAAAATTACAGAAGGACCAAAGACCAAAATGAAAAAATAAAATCAAAGAAATCTAACCACAGATTATTAATTAATATACACATTTAATTATTTGTTCTCCCCAAACCTTTAGTGAAAGGACTTAAGAAGAAAATAATCCTCTTCCCCAAATAAAGCTAGAAAGCAAGTCAGTGGTATATGATTTGAAGAAAACTGAGTTCCAGGCAAGACAGCAACCTAACAATGCTGGAGAATACATGAAGGGATGAGACACTAATGCATCTAGGTATCCCTGAAAGTGGGGGTGCACAGTCTAAAAATGGGGGAATTGGCAAAGCATTTGCTAAAGTATCAGCCTCTAGATCACCCACCCTGGCCTTGAAGAGGATAAAGGATCTTCACTCTCTCTACTCTGGAAAATATTAACTACAGTTATAAGTGGACAGACCTTAATGAAAAAGGGAAGAAAAACAGAGATATTAAGACCCCTTACTCTTTCACCACCACCCGCCATCAGCTCTGAGTATAGTCAAGTTTCCACCCTCTAGGCAAGAGAGAGGAGAGAAACAGACCCCAAAATACTGACATTGGAGGGTCCCTGGAGAAATGGTAGAGCCAGATGAATAGTACTTACACATGGGGGGGTAAAAGCCAGTCCCTTAGCCTCACTTATAAATCTAGAGTGTCTAGTTAGCTCTATAGTGCTCCCTGCCCATCTGATTGCTCAGACACCTGCTGGTCTGAAACACAGAGCCTCTGCTTCTGGAATAGACAGGCATGGTCTTAACAAAGCAACATGTCAGCAAATAATAACCACGCAGTGTGGACAATATAGAAAAGAACAAAGTAAGTTAGCAAAACCTACCTGAGGGCAGGAGAGAGTTAACCGAAGCATGCAAACCTTCAAGAGGAATAGAAACTCATGGTTTTGGCCACAGGGAAGCCACATTAAGGTGGCAGAGGTGTAGGCTCCAGTTACTGATAAAAAGCTGCTATCTTTCTGATGGGCATCAAGGGAAGGACCTGGGGCAACTATGATCCCCAGAAAGCAGAGAGATGGGGAATCTCAAACTGGTGGTAAACTCTACCAAAGTCTTTGGGTGACCTGTGCCTTACACTAGCTTGGGGCAGAGTGCAAATAATGTGAACTAAGATGGAAGCTGCCACCTGCCAGCGACTCTGACATTTGTATTTCTAATCTGGTTAACTGCCTCCAAATAAAACCATCAGTATCTTCAGAGCCATGTAACAGAATCCTAAATCTCCAACATAATATTCAAAATGGCTAGGAAAAACTCAATATTATGTAATATAGGAAAATGTGACTTCTGGTCAAGAGAAAAGTCAACACACTTCCTGGGTGAAGGACACAACCACAATTTGGAGTTTATCTTAAAATGCAAACAGTGTAACCGAAACATAAGTACCCTCATATTAATATGGTAAAACAACAACAATAAAAGATAATCAATAGATGTCAAACCTGTGATGTTGTAATTCAGACAAGAACTTTAGAGCTGCTATTATAATTGTGCTCAAAGAAGTAAGGGAATGTAAGAGAACAGTGAAAAGACAGGCAGTCCCACAAGAGAAACAAAACATTAATAGACAAAGAATCAAACGGAATCGCTGAAAGAAAGCTTTGTGTAGCCTTTGTAAGCATGATGGAGATAATAAAGAGTGACCGTGAAGACAGAGAAATCATACTAAGAAAGAAAAAAGGATTAAAATTAAAAAAAAAAAAAAAAAGAAAATAGCCCATGGACATGTGCGGCAAAATCTAAATGTCAAATACTCAGGTAAACAGAGTCTTACCAAACCAAAACAAAAAACCCAAAAAACATCACACAGGCCAGGAATCTGAAGAGCTTTTAACTTCTCAATAGCTACCCTGGAAGCTGAAAGACAGTGGAGTAATGCCCTCAAAATTCCATGGGGAAATGTGTCTACCTTAGAAACTCAAAGCCAGCTGAACGACTACTGAGGAATGAGGGTAGACTAAAAACACTTTCAGACAACGTCTCAAACTTTACCTATCATTCATCCTTTCTCAAGAGCTCCCAGAAGAGGTGCTCCAGCATAGAATCCACCAACAAAACTTGGTTCAAGAGGGAAAAAAAGACTCTTGTCAGAAGGCAGAGCACAGATGACACCTCTGTACCAGCTGGGAAGAGCAACGCGTCAGAGGTACAGGGAAGGAGGTTCCAGGAGACGGGACCTCGGTAAGAGAAACTCATGGGCTGGAAAACAATGACAGGAGATGCAGACAGCCGGGGTAAAGTCTGCAGATGAATTACAGTAAGTATGCAGAAAAATAATCAAATAAAAAGATAACAAAGGAGAAAATATAAATAAAGAGAAAATTAAAAATTGTGCAAGAATGAAAATTAAACAGCATCTTGCATGACTGTGTTGTAATTTAGCATTCTCATTAAGTCATAATGAACACTGAACATTATTCTATCCTAAATTATTTTTTGGCATATGGGGAAGATGGGAGGACAGGAAGTTGTATATAAGGTGGTTATGAGGGGTAGTGAAAGGCTAAACACTCATCTTTCACAGTGGGAACAGATACTACCTAAAACTGAAGAATATCAAGAAATTATAGCTAATAACATTATTGAGATACAGCTATAAACATTAAGAGAAATACCATGGAGAGTCAAAAATAACTGCTTATGAGGTACAGGAAACTGGGAAAGAGGAAGAATGATTTAGGAAATACAATTTTCAAAGTCTAATATGTGTACAATGATTTGGCTCTTTAAATTATGCACACGTATAACTTTTTTTTTTTTTTTTTTGAGACAAGAGTTTCACGTTGTACCATGGTGTCCCAGCTCACAGCAATCTCTCAAACTTTTGGGCTCAAGCAATTATCTTGCCTCAGTCTCCCAAGTAGCTAGGACTACAAGCACCCGCCACAACACTTGGTTATTTTTAGAGACAGGGTCTCGCTCTTGCTCAGGCTGATCCTGGACCTGTGAGCTCAGGCAATCCATCTGCGTGGGCCTCCCTCATACACGTATAACTTTGAGGAAAATAAAAACTAAATTAAAAAGAGAACAGTAATAACAATAGTAAGGACAGAAGAACAATGCTGGATGCACAGATGAGGTGAAGAAACTATAAAAGAATGACAAACAGGCTTGGTGCCTATGGCTCAACAGGCTAAGGCGCCAGCCATGTACACCTGAGCTGGTGGGTTCAAATCCAGCCTGGGCCCGCCAAACAACAATGACGGCTGCAACCAAAAAACGGCCGGGCGTTGTGGTGGGCGCCTGTAGTCCCAGCTACTTGGGAGGCGGAGGCAAAAGACTGGCTTGAGCCCAGGAATTGGAGGTTGCTGTGAGCTGTGATGCCACAGCACTCTACCGAGGGGGACAGCTTGAGGCTCTGTCTCAAAAAAAGAAAAGAAAATCAAATTTTCCAAATATGGCTGCAGGGTAGAAGCAGCATTTTAAAGCATGCTCATCTATTTATTTAAGCTTAAGTTTGAGCATAAATAAGGACTCAGGCTTAAAGTTGTTTTAAAACAAAAATATGACTATTATAAAATTTAGAACATTTAAAAATAAACAAAAACTCATACCCATAAACAAAATTAAAAGGCAAAACACCAAGAAAAAAATCCGCAACATAATCAAGTAAACACATGATTTTTATAAATTTATAAACAAAGAGTTGAAAAACAACAGAAAATGGAGGAAGAAAATGAACAAGCAATCCATACAAAGCAGAAATATAAATAGCTAATGAATATTAAAAAAAAAATTCATCTTCATTAGTAACCAAAAATAAAAATTAAAATAAGAGACCATCATTTTGGCTTACTGAATTAGCAAAGATTAAGAAGCAAAACAATATTGATCAGATTATGAAAAAAAGCATTCTCACACGGTGCTGAAAGGCGTGCACATAATACACTTCACTAAAGGGTGTCTGAGCAATAGCATATGTCTCAAATCTTTTCAAAATTTGTACATCAAAATTTATCCCAAGGAAATAACTGAAAACAATCACATTATATATAAAGGGACATTTATTCACAGACTTTTAAAATGCTGAAAAATTAGAAACAACTTATGAGAAAGAATATCGAGCAGATCATCAGAATTCTGTAGTAGAAAGTTAAAGAAAAAAATTTCATATTAAATAAAATGTGAATTACAAAGTAGAATGTAGATTATCATAATTCAAACAAATAGGTAAAACTACACTAAATATATATATGCAGAAAGAAAGCTGAAAAGATAACCCCCAGCATGAATGAGAAGTTGCACAGGTGGTGCTGGTATAATGTGTTTCCAAATTTTTAAGAGAAACTATAATACCTAAGTAGTTTGAAAACAAGATGAGCAATAAACAATGAAGGGAAAAGAATAAAAAGGAGCTAAATAAAGACTTCTGTACTTGCCAAAATTCTATTAAATATATATTTGTCTGTTGAATATATATTCATTTGGGGGGGTTTAAAAAAAATCTGCAAGCTAATACAGATTTCAAAGAGTACAATAATATGTTTATAAAAAGCAAGTCCTCTGGCAATGGGATGCTAATCTATAGTGAATTTATAAATTACAAAACTGCTTTATCAGTTTTGATTTATTCCTATATTTTACATAAGATTCAAGAATTCTTTACCAATAAATCTCTATCATAGAGCTTAAGGAATTCTTTCATTGTTTAATTGAACTTTGAAGAATTACTTAAGTAACATTAAATGTCAGCACACCCATACTTAAATTTGTCATTTCCTTTAACAGTCTCTTTATATAAAATATATGTCATTTCTAAGGGCAAACAGAATCTTACAGAATAAGATATCTGTTAAGACACCTGAGTGAGATGCGCTATGAAAACAAAGATTTTTCTTTAAGCCCAATGCCTGGGCTACTAGTTTCTATAACCTTAGATAAGTCTTTCATCATTAAGAGTAAATTTTTAAAAACTCACTTAGAGTATTTAGACCACTGACGTATCATGACTGTAAATCTAAGGTGTCATGAATGATATAACAAATGTAACTCCCACTCAGACTCCATGAAACCCACATAACAACACGGACTTTCCACTTGCCATGAGTAATGGAATTTAGATTCAGACAATTTTAGGGACACGAACAAGGAAATAACTAGGGATGGTGTAACTAATTTATCATAAAACGTACAGCGTTATGAGAAAGGATGTAAAATACCCCTAAATTCTTTCCCTGTGAGTTGCCAGCTTATGCTCTATTAGAAAGTTGATAGAGTGATGATTTCCAGGATATGTTTCTCTCACCAACATAGGCAAACAAAAATATAAATACATTATTTTCTTAACCCTTTCTAATGCTATTTGAATTCTGTTTCTTCCAACTAAAGTGAATATATTTTATACAATACCTATACTTTATACAATATACCTGTATTTGGCCATAAAATATAACTCTGAATTTTAATCTTTCAGAGGAGAGTCTTTCTCTCCATTTTAAAATGTTTTATTATTATTGAAACATAATTTCTGAACGGGCTAAAAAGATATCAAATAAAAGGAACTGTCTGCAGTGCTGGACGCAGAGCTGTGCCCCAGGTCTCACCTCCTCTGGATGAGATAATCTTCCAGGATATCGAGGCAGCGCACCATCTGGGAAAAGACGAGCACCTTGTGGCCACCTGCAATCAGCTTAGGGAGCAGTTTATCGATCAGCACCAGCTTCCCTGCAGCCTGAATCATGGCCTGCAGCTGAAAGTCAGGGGCATCGGGGCTGTGGGATTTCCGGAAATCTTCCAGAATTTTCTCCTCTGCTCCTAAAAAGCAACAGAACAAACTATTTATTCCTTAAACAAAATATGAGCATAAAAGCTACTCTCTGCTTTACAGATCCTGGGGGAAATGAAGTGAATTCTCAAGTCCTAGACCAGCAGTCCAGTGAGAAGACGCTGGGTGTGTATCGCTGGTTTTGCCCTTGGCAGGGACATCTTGTCGAGAACACAGGGGTCTGGCTTTCCCAAGAAATCTCATCGAGAAAGAGGTTTTGAGACACCAAATCCTACACTAACTTGACTTGCTCAAGTAAAGAAACCTTCCCAGAAAGTTGGCAAAAAAGATCTTTATACTTCTTGACTGCACAAAGAGTAGCTATAAGAGAATCCAAGTCAAATTTTGATTTTAAAATGTTTTTCCAGGAAGTTTTTTGTAAAAGAAAAAAAAAAAATCCTTCCAACATATTAACTAGTGCAGATAACTGTTAATTTGTCTGCAGAAACCTTTAATATCATTGCAGCATTTTCATTCATTCAATTAAGTAACACATCTCCCTCTCCTCACATGGAAAGCGTGAGCTACACCCTGAGCAAATAAAGGCCATCAGCTGAGTGGTATCTACCTTCTGCCAGACAGAGTATGTACTGTGAGGCAGAGTGTTGGAAGAAGTAAGTTCAAAACTTAGCACTGTGTACTTATTACCTAGATTGTTCAGGCCAGTGGTTCTCAACCTTCCGAATGCCGCGAGCCTTTAATACAGTTCCAGTGGGTTGCAACCCACAGGTTGAGAACCAATGCAGATCCATCCCTCTCTCTGAGTTTTCTATTCTCTAAAAAGGTGAGAGTGTATACATTATTCTAACATACAGTGGGAAGCCAAGACATGAGCTCCTGGACTATCATTAGCTTCTAGCAGAAGCTCCTGCCAGTCCTGAGTGGCTCCCTGAGTAACGCGTGACTCACCATTGATCAGGTAGGGATGGTTACAGCACTTTCTCAGCTCCATCATGGTATTGATGAGATTGGGCATGTTGTGCTGATTTGCTCCCTTGGTCAGAAAGGAGAAGTTCTTCTCCAGGATAGCACGATAGTACTTTTTCTGGATATTGGTCAGTTCCACTTCAATGATTGTCTCTTGTTTGGGGGCAAGGTTCTTCTCCACATCATCTTTCAGCCTCCGAAGCATCATTGGTTTTAGGATAGACTGCAGTTTCTTTACCTGCCCAGGGAACAGAGACCTATTTACCTGCCCTGATCCTGGAGGATTCCAATCTTCTCTATAATCTCCTGAACATCTAATCATAGCACAGTGGTAGTTGACTAAAAGAAAGATCGTGATTGATCCCTGAAAATGAGGAATTTACAACAGTACTCAAAGGAAACAGAGAATCTGGTTTTAATCCAGAAGCAATACTGAGAACCTCGGTGGCAATCTCGCAAGATAAAAAGGGAGAAAAATACAAAAACCAGAACCCCTTGTCTAGGATGGAAAATCCAAACCTCTCTCTCACTCTAACATGTGGATATGCACAGTAGTTACCTGAATATTTTAAGTCATGCTAGGATATACAAGTGGTAGACAGGGTGTCCCAGAAGACTCCACACATAGAGAAAATTAACAGGCTTGTGTAACAATAGAACCTGTTAGCCATGAGTGGGAGAGAGGAGACTGTGTGGGTATGCAGAAAGAAGTGGCCAATAGGTAAAGAATCTTTTGCAAAATTCTGTAGTAACTATTTTGTAAATAAAGTACATTTAGCTACAATCTCCCATTTTTCCTATGTATGGCAACTTTGGGGCATCCAGTATTAACAAAGGCAAGACAGATGATGAGAGAAAGGAGTTCAGAAGTAGACGCAATCTGGAAACAGTTCCCTTCTACACCTTTTAAGTAACAACAACAGCATATGTGTTTGAAGGTAACAGTATGCAAAGAATTAATGTTAGAGGCGACATTTCTTGTTCCATCATGAAATATGTCACGTCAGGGGAACTTTAAGTCTGATGGTGTTTTCTGCTTACTATTTGTCTGTTCTAACAGCTCAGGCCTGGACAGCAGATCTTTATACTCCTGACAGCATCTGCAAGGTGACTCGTTCCCTTTCCAGGTAAGACCATGACAAACTGAGAGATTCAAAACCAAAACACCTGAGTTAACCTAAACCCAAGCATGGTATTAGTAAGATTAACTCTGAAAGAAAAATAAAATAAGGAAAAAGTAAAGTGCAAAAGAAATCAAGTTTCAAGCCAGGATGGGATGTTCAGAAGTTTTAAGAGAGGTAGAGCCTGTGTAAACATTAATGAGTTGTGCGCTGTGGCAGTGTGTCCTGAAGAAATAGAAAATGATCTACAGAGAGGGACTGAGAAGAGTAACTCACAAAAGCAGGTTTTAGGTAATAATGAATATGCTTTATTTTGTAAATAGATGCTTTCTCAAACCGTTATTGACTGTGTTTCAAAATATAGACATCTCATAGAAGCATACAGCAGAACGGTGGTTACCAGAGACGGGGGCAGGAGGGTAGGGTGGGATTTGGGAGATACTGGCCAAAGGATACAAAATTTCAGTTAGAGAGGAAGAATTAATCCAAGAGGTCTATTGTACATACAGTATGGTGGCTATAGTTAAAAACAATGTATTGTATTCTTGGGTCCCTAAGAGTGTACATTTTGAGTATTCTCAATATAAAAAGTATATGAAGTATAATGCATGTTAACTTGATTTAGCCATTCCACAACGCATACATATTTCAAAATATTATGTTGTACATTATACATGTATAAAATTTGTTAATTAACAAATTTAAAAACTTTTAAAATTAAAATACAGATATTTGATATTATTTTTATGGGTTTCTCCTGCCTAACCCCAATCTTAAACCTAACTCTTCATTTTACCAACTGAGAATCTCATCTCCCAAATAGCTAAGGAATTACCATACAAGAACATCAAAAGAAAAGACACAGCTAGCTAATTGTCAAGCCAGGGACAAATGCCAATCTGGATCCACACGCTGGGTCCCACTTGTGCCCTTCACTTGGTTCACACCTGGAATCATTTAGTGTACACTACATGCAAGAAGACGCTGTGCTGGTCAATACAACACACACAGCTTTGGAGAAGATGTGGGCCTTGTCCTCAAGGAGATCATGGTCTAGGAAGAAGAAAAAACGCATACCACAAATTAAGTGCAATGGAGAAAGGGATGCATTTCCAATGGTCCAAAAATGAAGAGAAGGTTAGGACTGGCTTTTGAAAGATCAAGAGATACCGCAATGTAGAGAAAGTAAGTTTGATTCTTCACTGCTAAGTGTGGCTTGCATCAGAAGCACAAAGAAACAAATTGGAACAACAGAGTATACTCTTGACATCTGCTAGTGAAATTCCCAAACCTTTCAGTCCCCAAATTCTGTCTTGACTCTCTTCCACATCACGGGTAGATTAATTAGCAGAAATAATTACATCGTTCCCGTGATAAAGCCCTGCAGGGCTTTCCTATCACCCACTGAATTCTTCAAACTACCGCTCTCAGTCTTCCCACAGTACAATCCTGAATCTCTCTGTCCTCACAGTCCCCAATTCATCCACCTTCTTTAGCTCAAATAGACAATCCCCCACCACTATGCCCCACGGTTCTGATTATGCTTTTTCCTATGCTAAGTGGCCACCAGCTCTGTTCTCTACACCTGTGAAAACTGACCCATCCCAAAATACACTGTCCAATCCCTCTCTCTCCCTGAAGACTTTCCTGATCTCAAACATGTGACATTATCTCTCCTTTAAAGTTCCCAGCTCTACTATTTGTACTGACTTCCTTCTACACTGCCTGGTAGAGTTTTTACTACCAGTAGATTGACAATTTATTAATATTGGTTGTTTTGAATCAGCTTTTAATCCAACAAGCCAGACTTGGTACTGGACCCTTGATAACTCAACAATATTCAGACCTCTGGACAAAACTGGACTTATCTCCTATTCTAGGTGTGTTACTGCCTTGTATTATGTTGTATTCAAGAAGATGGGCCTGGGAACAAGTTGCAGATTATGTACGAAGAAGGAAGATGAGGAAAGCAGAAAAAAGCACCATGCTCCTGAGACCAGAGCTATCAGCAAAATCACTGAACACACAAGTGAGACCAGTAAAACAGGAGGCCTGATACACTAACAAGATATATTGGGTGCTAACTCATCTATCCTTTGGAACAGTAAGAAGTATTTAATCAGCTTACCCTCCCCAACATAAACAAGTACATAATAAGATGAAGGGGATCAGTAATATTCATTTTACCAGGGATGCCACCACTTGCTAAGTCCCATCCCCATAGAGACCCGCTCTCTCTTTGATGAAAGTAACTATCACAATGTCTCCTTGATCCTTTAGCCTCTAATTACCTGTTCCTCTGTTTTCAGATCTCCAAACTCTTCCAAGAAAGCAGTCTCTGAAGGAAACTGTGATGGCTCCAGAAAATTTAGCAAACTGAAGAGCTCTTCCACAGAGTTCTGCAAGGGTGTTCCAGTGAGAAGCACTTTATGTTCCTGCACAAATTAAGAGTATGTGCTGAACAGTGTCAAACCTCTAAAACAGTGTATTTCAGTGGGGAAAATTAAGCCAGGTCATTTTGTGCTCAATTTGGGGCAATTCTCTTCTGCTTTAATGAAAAGAGAGTGCACCAACACATCAAAGGGTTACAGTCAATAGAAGATCAACCTTTCTTTCACATCACCGATTCTAGGAGCAATTTCATGTTAATTAAAGGAACTATTCATTCATTCACTAGATATTATGGAGTGCCTACTCACCATGTACCGGGCCCTGTGCCAAAACAGTCTTTGGTACCATATCAAGGTTCATTCAGGGACCCAGAAACAAGTCAAGACACCTTACATTTCCAAGTCACTAATTTCATGGTATCTGAGAGTCTTCCAAGGTGCTCTGAAAATCAATCTTAGGCAAAGGGCAAATTGTTGACCCAGTTTGTAATTTAAAAAAAAACTGATTCCTATACTATTATATCATGGCTCTAGAGGGAGCAACAAGAAAATCTGGGGTAAAAAGACTATGCAAAAGCAAGCTACATGCAAAATGGCTGAAGAATGCTTCTCCAAGCTGAACTGAAAAGATAGGTCTGCAAAGAGCTAACTCACCAGGGCCATGAGTTTTAGACCCTCCAGAAGTTTGCAGTTCCTATTCTTCAATCTGTGAGCTTCATCAATTATTACACAGCTCCAGTGAATCTTCTTCAGCTCTGGGCAGTCTGCCAGGATCATCTCAAATGTTGTGATGACAACATGGAACTTGAAGACTCCTGAAAGGGGGTTTCCCTGAGGATGACACAACCAAAGGCAAAGCTTTACACCATGGCTATAGAATCCTGCTAACAGGTTACCTGCAGGATTAGTAGAGGCAGTACTATAAATACTCGTGTTCTGATGAATAGCCAACAAGTGCTGCTATTCTCATGTGAGAAAAGAGAGACTATAAAAATGAACCAGCTATTCAGACAGGGGAGACCTCACAACATCAAATGAATAGAAGCAAGGCAGCCTTTGCCTTCACAAAGGTGAGAAGGATGAACGATACACAAGACACAGCAGGGAAGCCCTTCATTTTTTTAATTGCCATAAGGAGAGCAGATGGGTGTTGGTTCCCAGTCAGGAGTGGGTCTAAATCATGCATGGCTTGAATGCCCAAAGGAACCCTCCGGTAGTTTTCAGATTTAATAAATTTCACCTTGTAACATGGGTTCTAGCATAGATTTGAAATAATGATCCTGATTCACCTGGAACAAGGGCTACCAGGCAGGACACAGCTTTGCTTTTTAACCTGTCTTAGTGCTGCCATCGTATTTTAAGAGCAGAGCTGCATCATGTTAGAACACATCTTAAATTTCTTCCAAGTGTCTCTTTCTGCTATCTATGAAACCCCTGGGGAGGGCACAGCAGCTAATTTTTCTACACTTAGGTGAAGCAGGATTTACACTCAGTAGAAGCTTCTACTAAGTGCCTAAGATGACACCGTCTCAGGCTGGTGTCAAACTTCTGCCTTGGTCTCCCAGAGTGCTAGTGCTTTTAACAATCTGAACCTTGTTTTCTCTTTATCTACCTGTGAAATCTGTTAAATCTCCTCTCCAAATTTTCTAGCTAGGAATCCATTCTTTGTACACCAATTCTTCCACTCACTTTGTACACTGAGAACATAAAGATTCAGGTAAACTTTTCTGCATACACAAGTAACTTTATAAGCCAACCAATAAACCACACTAAAGAAAAGATCTCTGGGATATCTCAGAGAGTGTGGGAAGCATGCCCTACAATCCTACGTTTTATCATGAATTAAAATAAACTGCTGGGGAGGAACAAAAAGTCAGTTTCAACAAATGATGATTTTACAAGGTCAGTCAACAATTAACTCAAGATACAAGGCACTAAAAACCACAAAAATAAGAGGCTCAGAAGGCTGTTCTGGGCTTAGGCTCAGGTCTCTGTGCCTCAGGCGAGGCTCACCTGTGCATCCCTGTACACCATCTCATACTGCTGGATCATCTGCCTGCTGATCTGGCTGCCGTGGTAAACAATGGCATTCATCTCTGTCCATGTCCTGAACTCCCGCTCCCAGTTAGTGATGGTGGAGAGAGGGGCGATGATGAGAAAAGGGCCGTGGATTCCCCTGAGGAATATTTCTGAAAGGAATGTGATGGACTGGATGGTCTTCCCTAGGCCCATCTCATCAGCCAAAATACAGTTTTTTCTGCAGAGAGTGAGAAACACAGTAATTCATTATCAATGTGGAAGATCTGTTGAGGTTGATTATAACTAAAAAAGATGCTTTGGAAGTACACTTTGATTTGTACTATTACCCGTGAAGGCTTTACCATCATTTTATGGAGATTAAACTGAGGTAGTTATTATTACTATTACCATTCATATTCTGCCTTTCTTTTTTTTGCAGTTTTTGGCTGGGGCCAGGTTTGAATCCGCCACCTCCATAATATGGGGCTGTTGTCCTACTCCTTGAGCCACAGGTGCTGCCCATATCCTGCCTACTTTCAAAAAGAAGCTATTGCTAACTTGAGACAAAATATAGTTATGTGCCACTTAATGACAGTGACACACGTTCTGACAAATGCATCATCAAGCAATTTTGTCATTTTGCAAATATCATAGAGTGTTCTTACACAAACCTAAATGGTATTGCCTACTCCACACCAAGGCTATACAGTATGGCCTATTGCTCCCAGGTTACAAACCTGTACAGCATGTTACTGTAATGAATATTGTTGGCAACTGTAACATAAGGACCAATATTTGTGTATCTAACCATAGAAAAGATACAATAAAAACAGGGCATAAAAGAAAAAAATGGTATACTTCCATAGGGCACGTATGGAGCTTGCAGGACTGGAGTTGCTCTGGGAGAATCAGTGAGTGGTGAGTGCACATGAAGGCCTAGGACGTTACTTTATAACACTGTAGACTTTATACACACGGAACATTCAGGCTACACTAAATATATTTAAAAATATTTTCACTTCTTCAGTAACTAGCTTACTGTAACTTTTTTATTTTATAAACTTTCAATACTTTTTAGCTTTTTGATACTTTTGTAATAACACTTAGCTTAAAACACAAACACACTGAAGGGCTGTACAAAAATATCTTCCTTATATCTCTATTCTTTAAGCCTTTTCTATTTTCAAAACTTTTTGTTTTGCTTACTAAAACTTTTTTGTTAAAAACCAAGACCCAAACGCACACACTAGCACCCAAACGCATACACAGGACGAGGAAAAAGTCCTGTCCCACTAGGTCTGCAGGGCTGTGACAGGCACAGAGTTTTCCTCTCCTGTGATAACAATGGCTTCTTCTGGCTTGGCGCCTGTGGCTCAACAGGCTGGGGCGCCAGCCACGTACACCTGAGCTGGTGGGTTTGAATCCAGCCCGGACCCGCCAAACAACAATGACGGCTACAACCAAAAAAAAAAAAAAAAAGAAAAAAAAATCAGCCGGGCGTTGTGGCGGGTGCCTGTAGTCCCAGCTACTTGGGAGGCAGAGGCAGGAGACTCACTTGAGCCCAGGAATTGGAGGTTGCTGTGAGCTGTAATGCCACAGCACTCTATCCAGGGTAACAGCTTGAGGGTCTGTCTCAAAAAAAAAAGGCTTCTTCTAGACTATCTCTTGTAAGATCTGCCTGAGGCTATTTTTCCAGTTAACTTTTTTTTTTAATAAGTAGAAGGAATACATTTTAAAATAATGTCATAAAGCACAATAAACACCTAAACCAGCCCCAGTTGTTCATGACCATTATCAAAAGTTACATACTATACACAACTTTACATGCCAGCACCACCATTGTGAATAATACACTGCACTACAGTGCTGTAACAGCTACAGTATCTCTAGAAATAGGAATGTTTTAGCTCCATTATAAGCTGCCAGACCACCACTGATATATGGTTCCTGGTTGACTAAAATATCATTAAGAGTGCACTGTAATTTTTTTTTTTCTTTTGGAGAAAGAATCTCACTCTGTCACCTGGGTAGAGTGCCGTGGTGTCATAGCTCACAGCAACCTCAAACTCTTGGGTTCAAGCAATTCTCTTGCCTCAGCCTCCCGAGTAGCTAGAACTACAGGTGCCTGCCATAACTAGCCTGCCATCTGGCTAGTTATCCTATTTTCAGTAGAGATGAGATCTCGCTCTTGCTCAAATTGGTCTTGAACTCTTGAGCTCAAGCAATCCACCCACCTCGGCCTCCCAAAGTGCTAGGATTATAGGCATGAGACATGGCATCCAGACTAAGGAATGCATTAATATATAAGAAATAAAAAAAATATATATATATAAGAAATAAGTGTATTAAAACATAAAGTATACTAAACATTAAAATAATATTAAGACAAGAAGAAAAAAAAATATAAACCCTACCTAAGCCAGTTTCTATAACTGACAAACTTCCTTGAAGCTGAAGTAAAAATAAAAAACGTTTCATGATTCTCATTGTCTTTTGTAGGTTATCAGAAGACAAACTTTTAACCCACATGATAAATTCTATTAGACTGAAAATGTTGCTCTCTTCTGCTGATCCTGAATTACAGATTACACAGTAGAGCTGTGGCCCTGAAAGAGGTATGGCCATGGTCTGGGCTTACTCCCTTCACTGTTTGGATAAGCAGGCCAAGATCTGGCAGGCGGGGTGAGTTACGCTTAGGTGACACAGTAGGTAAGTGGCAGAGATTACACTAGAACACAGTTCTCCAGAATCCCATTTCTGTGTATTTTGCATTACAACATGATATCTTAAAAAAAAATCACTACTATCAGAAACATTCTAGAATGTCCAGAAAAATCTCAACCCTTCTTTCTCAGATTAGATTCTGATAGGAACCAGATAACAGAGTTCAAAACTGAGTGTTAATAGCAGAAGTCTAGAACATCCATGGCTTTCAAACAAAGTAGCAGAGTGGGGACTAGAATCCATATCCATTCTCTTTTTTTTAGAGTTTTTCTTTTTGCTAAGGACTGTAAGAGAAATTAGATTTTGTTTCATCTAGGTTGAGCCTAACCTCTTGGTCAGATGGGAAAAAAAAAAAAAAAGAAAAAGGAAAAAAAAGGCATAAAATCAATGATGTCTAAAGATTTTGGTTGAAGAAATACCTGACATAAAAATAAGTCTTGGGATGACTAACATGGAAGGATTACACCCTAAATCAACGGCTATGCTGTTCTCTCTCACCCATTTGCTATAGCCATTCCAAGTTTTCCAGGGTAATGCAACAATATACCTCCAGGTACAAACATCTGGACCGGTTCTGATTCCTCACCTGTTGTACCAGTTAAAAAGAAGCCAGTTCATCCCCTCCAGCTGGTACTCTCGCAGCTGATTGCTATTCTTATACTCCCGAGATTTCTCGAGTTTCTGCCAGGAGTCTGAAGCAGGCCGCTCCTGGGGAGGAAAGCAGAGAGCACAACAAATAGAGAATATTTTGGGAGTGTAACATAGATAATAATGAGGAAGATGGTAAATCTCAATGCTATCCTAAGGATAGTTTCTATCTTCAGTTACTATTTCTGAGTAATGTGAAGGCCTTACATTTTTCAGATTTCACCAGCTTAAAGTAAGATTAGTGTATAAAATTTACAAGTAATTATTAAGAGAAATAGGCTTACCTAAAATCTTGATAAGGGTTATACTATTTCATATAGACTCATACATGTCACTCCCATTTATACTTTTTAATTCCCCCCCCAGAGGCTAATGCTAGGATTTTTGCTTTCTATAAGCAGAATTTCTTTGTTATTTCTGTGCCTAGAGTAATAGTGCAGGAAAGTACAGTGGGTGAGATATTTCATTGGTTAGTCTTGTCTCTAAAGTCAGCACATAAAGCAAGAAAACTGTATAATCAAAATCATAAATTCCTTCTATTCCCGTTAAACAAAATAGACACAGTCTTACTACTTTATTTTCCCATGTAAAACACTGGTCTCTAAAAGTACAGCCAGCCCTTGGTATACCTGGGGGGACTGGTTCCAGAATATTCTTCCATTCCCACAAACCTGAATCCACACACACTCAAGGCCTGCAGTGAGCCCTGTAGAACCCACACGTGTGAAATGTTAGCCCTCCGTATAAGCAGGTTTCAGGTCCTATAAATACTGTATTTTCAATCAGATTTTGGTGGAAAAACATCGGCATAAAAGTGGATTTGCACAGCTCAAAACCATGTTGTTCAAGGTCAACAGTAATTCATCTTTTCTCTACTGATACATAAAGCCACATTTATCAATAGACACATGGAGCTATATCTGGATTCTGTTCCACTCGTTTGCCTATTATTGTGCTAAAACATTTTAATTACTATAGTTATGGATATGATGGGAAATTATGTGTCAAAAATGTGGTGGCTATTCTATTTTACTATTCTGAGTAAGTTTAAAATCTCATTGGAATGTCAATTAGAATTACACATAATTATTAATTTGGGGAAATTTTTCATCTTTCTGTATTGAGCCTTCTCGTGTAAAATGGGTTACAAAAATAGGACTTTATTTAGGTTTTTTATTATTTGAGTATAGACTTAGTTATTTTGCTTATAAACAGAGCTCCTAAAATGACGCTTTTTTAAGGTCTTAAAAAATTTTTAGCTATATCTGCAAGTATAAATGTGAATATTAAGATTATAGCTTTTCTCAACAATTTTAGTCTTCAGTAGTTCTGCTTTTGTTTACCTCAACAGTGTTTACGAACCTGAAATACACTGTTAACTAAAACTAAGCCATTTGCATGTGAGATTTAATAAAATATCCCCAATTACATCACTTATAGTTGGAGATAAGTGTAAGCTGTCCGTGGCTTGCAGAAAAATACATGACACAACTTGCAAAATTACTACAGCTATAGTTAGATTAAGCACTTCAATCTTGAAGCCCGTTGAGTATCATTTTCAGCATATAGTTACAGGCATTTTTAGAAATAAAAGAAGATACATTATGTACAAAAAAAATTTTTTTTTAAAAAAGCTTTTTAGCAAGATATTCCTATATAAATTCTCTTGTTCTGTTCCGTTAAAGAAATTACCTTCTTAGCCAACAGAAACCATTCAGCTTGACTCTCTAAAGTTCAAGCAACCCATTGCATTAGGCATTCTTCCTAACTCCACCAGATACAATAGACAGACTTTCTAGAACAGTGGTTCTCACCCTTCCTAATGCTGCAACCCTTTACTACAGTCCAAAGGGGTCACGACCCACAGGTTGACAACCACTGTTCTAGAAGCTTTCTCACCTCTAACTGACTCAAGCGGCTTGCTCTCAGCACTGTAGATGGTGTATGAAGGAATTTCACTGCAGATTTCTATTTTGCTACCTTGGAAGTGCCTAGATGCAGAGGCATCACTTTCTAATCTAGTTGTTCTGCTAAGTTTTCCTTCTTTCCCTAGGGCTAAAGGTTTCAGTTTTTATATCGTCTACTGGTCAGAAATTTCAGCCACCTATCTAAGCATAAGACTTGAAATGAGCTAGAAGTTTCTCATGCCCAATCTGGATGGTTCCAAAGTGGTATAGAGAACAGGATACAAATTACCCCAGGGCCCTACAACCTTCAGCGGCTACTTAGTTAATTTCAAAGGGGGGTGAAGAATTGACTCTTGGTATCTCTCATAGGTCTTGCCTAGTAAAAGACTGCTTCTCCCCCTTTACTGACACTCTTGTTTCTTCCTTTCTCGAAATATTCCATTTTACCTACAAGAAATCCATTTTTACCAAAGAGATTTCAGGTACAGAATGTTCTATTCATCAAGACAAGTAGGGTCATCTCTAAGCTTCAAAATTCAGAATAAAATACGTTAAGAAAATAACTAATTTAAGAAAAGCCATCTGGAGCCATCTACCTTCTTTTTTTTTTTTTTTTTGAGACAGAGCCTCAAGCTGTCCCCCTGGATAGAGTGCCATGGCGTCACAGCTCACAGCAACTTCCAATTCCTGGGCTCAAGTGAGTCTCCTGCCTCCACCTCCCAAGTAGTTGGGACCACAGGCGCCCGCCACAACGCCCGGCCATTTTTTGGTTGCAGCCGTCATTGTTGTTTGGCGGGCCGGGCTGGATTCGAACCCACCAGCTCAGGTGTACGTGGCTGGAGCCTTAGCCCATTGAGCCACAGGCTCCGAGCCCATCTACCTTCTTAATATGTAAAAAAGAGAGCATTAGTGATATCATTAGCCACTATTTCAAATGAGAAATACATTTGAATGTACCTTTCAAATGAGAATACATTAGGAAAAAAAGACAAAGCCAGGCGAGGCGGCTCACGCCTGTAATGCCAGCACTCTGAGAGGCTGAGGAAGATAGATTGCTTGAGCTCATGAGTTTGAGATCAGCCTGAGCAAAACTGTGACTCTGTCTCTACTAAAAATAGAAAAACTTAGGTAAGAGGATTGCTTGAGCCTGAGCTGGAGGCTGCTGTGAGCTACGATGCCACAGCACTCTACCCAGAGTGACAGCTTGAGACTCTGTCTCCAAAAAAAAAAAAAAAAGACAAGTGTAAAATGATACTATGGGACAGCAGAATTGCAAAGTGAGGGAAATGTGGTATCACATTTGTATGTGTATGAATTTGTATCACAGTGTGCATGAATTCACATTCCTGACAAATACAGTCAGGCTGAAGAACTAAGGGGGAGTCCAGTGAAAGAGAAGGTAAGAATCTTGATTGCTTCTAGACGATACCTGATAATTAGCCTGGTGCTGTATTAGTTTACGTGCTCACATTTGTCTTCCATCAGACCGTGAGCTGAGGGCAATGCCTGTGTGTATCTTGTTTCTTACTGTATTTCACACAAGAATCAAATTACAGCAGATGCTTAATAAAGGACTAAGAAAGTGGATGAAAACTGGAAAATAGTGTATAAAGAGTTTAATAATCAATTATATGGACAAAACACCATAAACTACGTAAGTTTCTAATCACAGTTCTGCTTCTCAAGATATCTCTACATACCTTTCACATGCTAAAAAATAAAAAACACCCAAAGAAACAACCATCAAAAAATCTGCAGAAATAAAACACTGCTCTGGAAAGGACTCTGACAGTTATCTAAGTGCAATGTTGAGGTTTAATCTTCTGAGTCCTAACATTCTAGTCATGTAAAAGGAACAAATACTACTAAAAAGGAACTGGATAATGGTTTTTCATATAAAAATGGTGATTTTATTTTTAAAACAGAAACCGATCTTTTCAACTTATAATCACATCCTTTAACAACCGATTCCCTTTCAAGTTAATTACACTTTACCAAAAGCTCTGATCCCATTTCTTCCTCCTCCTAATTCCCGACACTCCACACACAACTTCTCAGGCACCCCAGGGCATCTCTGCAGTTGCGTGGTAATAATCCAGAATCAGAAAAATGAACTGATTAGTAAGCATCCTGAAAACCTACACTCTGTCTGCGAGTGACAGTGAGAGTGAGAGTTCTAGGGATCTCTACACAGTTCTTCCGCTTAAGAATATTCCAGTTCGGCTTGGCGCCTGTGGCTCAATGGGCTAGGGCGCCAGCCACGTACACCTGAGTTGGCGGGTTCGAATCCAGCCCGGGTCCACCAAACAACAATGACGGCTGCAACCAAAAACTGGCCGGGCGTTGTGGCGGGCACCTGTAGTCCCAGCTACTTGGGAGGCGGAGGCAAGAGACACGCTTGAGCCCAGGAATTGGAGGTTGCTGTGAGCTGTGATGTCACAGCAGTCTATCCAGGGTGACAGCTTGAGGCTCTGTCTCAAATAAAAAAAAAAAAAAATAAAACAAAAAATTATGCCTAAAACAATTTAAATATT
>CAUYRH010174237.1:0-24720 GCA_963574655.1 Perodicticus potto
CTTTTGTGTTTACATGGATGGAGCTGGAACATATTCTTCTTAGCAAAGTATCTCAAGAATGGAAGAAAAAGTATCCAATGTACTCAGCCCTAATATAGAGCTAATTTATAGCTTTCATATGAAGGCTAAAACCCAATTATAAACAGAAATGTTTTGATTTTCAATTTAAGCAAGGCAATAAGGCAAATGGAAATAGGCCAGAAGTGCCTAGGATGTCATAAATAATGTGAAGAACATTTTGTGAAAGAGAGAACCAAAATCTAGTGTTGGAGAATAAGCAAGGTTCTTGGTAGAGCAGCAAATGTAATCCAGGTGACTTTTCAGTGGAAGTTAAATAAATTGAGAGCTCAGTGGGAAAGTGATATTGTATTCAATAGAGGATGTTTAGATTCCTTGGTTAATTATAATATTAAAATCACAATTTAAATTACAAAAGTAATACATTTTCCTCTTTTAATATCTGAAAATATAAATTAGAAGCAAAAGAAAATTTGAAATATCCAGACTGCTTGAAGAAAAACACATATCAAAACCTTGATTTATTTCTTTCTAGCTCTCTTTTTTAATGCACCCATACATTAACTTAATCTTTTTCACAAAAAAATGGAATATTAAAAATACTATTGGATAATATGCTTAAAAACTTAAAATAGTGTTAATATCTTTTAATCTCATCAATATTTATCTATACGTTTTCATGGCTGAAAGATATTCTATTTGAATAATGCATCTTACTTTATTTAAATAATTCCTTTTTATTGAACCTTTATTCCTTTTTATTGTTCTTTAAATATGCATGTTTACTTCAAATTATCATAAAGCAAAATTTGCTATTATTTCTTTTGGTGTATAGTTTTATGAATTTTAATACATGCATATATTTGTGTAACCACTACCCCAATCAGAGTACAGAATTGTTCTATCATCTGAAAAAGTCCTCTGTTTTCTCTGCTTATGCTCACATCTTCATCCCATCCATATCCCTGGCAACCACTGAGTTGTTTTCCATCAATATAGCTTTATCATTTCAAGAATGTAAAATATATGGAATCATACAGTATATAACCTCTTAACAGTCTTCTCTTACATAATGCCCTTGAGATTCATCCAGAGATAGAGTTTCTGTGTGTAGCATTCTTCTTTTGATGAGTAATAGCCCATGGTAAGGATGTACCACAGTTTGGTTAAGCACTCATCCACTGAAAGACATCTAGATTGTTTCTAGTTTGGGGCTATTATGAAAAATTCTGCCAGAAATATTCATTATGAGGTTTTCTATGGACATATGTTTTATTTCTCTTGAGTATGTACCTAAGAGTGAATGATACAGCTGGCCCATATGGTAAATCTATGAAGAACTTGCCAAGAGAACCACTTTAGCCCAAGAATCTGAGGTTGCTGTGAGCTATGATGCCATAGCACTCAACCCCGGGGCAACTGAGTAAGACTCTGTCTGAAAAAAAAAAAAAAAGAAAAAAAGAAAAGAAAAGAAGAAAAAATGAAGAACTTGCCAGACTGTTTTCCAAAGAAGCTGCAAGCTGCAGCATTTTATTTTCCCATCAGCACTGTATATGAGGGTTTCAATTTCTGTGCATCCTCACCAAAACTTATTATTGTTTTTCTTTTTAAAAATTCTTGCCATGATAGGTGGTGTGAAATAATATCTCATTATGGTGTTGATTTGCATTTCCCTAGTATCTAGTGATGGTGAGCATCTTTTCGGAAACTTATTAGACATTTGTACATCTTCTTCGGAGAACTGTTATTAGAGACTTTGCCAATTTTAATGCTGCTTATTGTTTTAATGCTTCTTTATATATTCTGGATATTAGTCCTTATCAGATATATGGCAAACCTTATCAATATTCCTATTATCTGCGAGTATAAACATTATGCTGGGTATTAGACATAAAAGGATGAAAAAAAACCATAGTTCTTTCTTTCTAGGATTTGATGAGACCTGAGCAGTAAAACTAGATGAACTTTTTCTGTGGGAAGGGCAGAGGAGAAGAAAAAGTCAAAATTTATAAGTCTGAGGAAATGGAAGGCTAATTGTTCACCCTAAAAGTGATGGGAAAATAAGGAAAAGAGGAAGGCTTCGGTTAGTAGAATTTTAAGCACTATTTTTATTTGATTTGATGTAAGAATTGCCTTCTAAAGATAATTAAGAATGAACTAGTGTCTGTTAGAAAAGTTGTGTGAGTAATATTCTGTGCAGGGATCATGCTTGGTCCAAATTTTTTAATATTGGCTAGAATTTTCTAGATTAGACATTACTGAACTTAGTATAGGGATAAATGTCTCATTGGACAAATAATCACCTAGTACTTAAAAATATACTCTCTAAACTCCACATTATATTTACTAAAACAGAAACATTGAGAAAATACATGAGAATATGTATTTTTTAAATCCACTTCCTCAGTTAATTGGATCTATGACTAGATTTAGGATCTTCTCTATATAATGAACTAGATGACTATGCAATTAACTGTGTGACCTCCCCAGTGAAGAAGGGAAGGGTATTTTATTTATTTTCTTTGATAATTAAATATGCTTACATATTTATCAATTCTGATAAGAAATTCAGAGGATATACGGGAATCTGTCAACTTGGTGGTTGAGTGAATAATAAACATGGGGAGCACAATTTAAGAACTATGATTTAAAGACATGTCCCTCCTATGTGTAATTGATGCTCATTGTATATAGACTTACGTTGATATGGTCTTTCAACACAGTTTTATTAATAGGGGAAATCACACATGTAGGCAACCTAGGCCACTACTTTTGTAATGTGAGTTTACATGTTGGAAGTGAAGAGTTCTGTTGTCTTCCCTACAGCCTTCTGCCCTCTCCCTGTTTGATAACCAAATCTCAATAGCAAGGCTACCAGTTTCAACATAGTATTGAGTACATGGGACACGTGCTTTTCCATTTTTACAATACTTTACTTGGGAGAAAATTCACCAAATCCAATCAGGTAAATACAAAAGATGTAAAGTCTGCATCTTTTTTATGGCTGAATAATATTCTGTGGTATATATATATATATATATATATATATATCACAGTTTATTAATCCATTCATAGGTTAATGGGCACTTGGGTTGTTTCCACATCTTCGCGATTGTGAATTAAGCTGCTATAAACATTTGAGTGCAAATGTCCTCTTGATAAACTGTTTTTTTTCTTCTGGGTAGATATCTAGTAATGGGATTGTGGAATCAAATGGAAGACATACTTTTAGCTCTTTGAATATTCTCCATACTTCTTTATGAAAAGGCTGTATTAGTTTGCAATCCCACCAACAGTGTATAGATTTTCTGCTCTCTCTGCACCCAGCCAGCACCTACAGCTTTGGGACTTTGTAGTATGGACTATTCTCACTGGGTTAAGTAATATATCAGAGTCATTTTGATTTGCATTTCTCTAATGATTAGTGGTGATGAGAATTTTTTTCTTGTGTGTGTGTTTTTTTTTTCCTTTCCTCTGACCTCTTAGGAAATGATTCTCTTTGTGTGTCCTGCCCAGTGATTAATGGGCTCGTTTGCTAATTTCTTGTTGATTTGCTTGAGTTTTTTTAGATTCTGGTTGTTAGCCCTTCGTCAGATTCATAACATGAAAATATCTTCCCCCATTCTGAAGGTTGTCTGTTTGGTTTGTTGATTGTGTCCTTAGCTGTGCAGAAGCTTTCTAACTTGATAAGGTCCTATTTATTTATTTTTGTTGCTGCTGCAACTGCCAATGGGGTCTTCTTTGTAAAATCTTTCTCAAGGCTGATATTCTTAATTTTCTCCCACACATTCTTCTAGGGTTTTTATAGCTTTGTGTCTCAGATTTAAATTTTTTATCCATTGTGAGTTAATTTTTGTGGGTGATGAGAGGTATGTATCCAGTTTCTTTCTTTTACATGTGGCTATGCAGTTCTTTTAGCACCTTTTTTACAATGGGGATTCTGTCCCTCATTATATTTTTTGTTTGATTTATTGAGGACCAGATGGAGATATGAACCTGGTTTCATCTCTAGGTTCTCCACTCTGTTCCATAGATGTATGTTTCTATTTTTATGCCAATACCATGCTGTTTTGATCACTATAGACTTGTAATATAACTTGAAGTCTGATAATGTGATGCCTCTAGATTTTTTTTTATTTTATTTTACAGAATTACATTGACTTTTGGGTTTTATTTTTCTGATTCCATATGAAATGAAGAACTTTTTTTTTCAAGTTCTTCAAAATATGATGTTGGTACTTTAATGGGGGATTGCATTAAATCTATAGATTGCTTTGGGTAGTATAGACATTTTAACAATGTTGATTCTTCCCAGACATGAGGGTGGCTTGTTCTTCCATTTGTTAATATCTTCTACTATTTCTTTTCTTAGGGTTTCATAGTTCTGCCCGTAGAGAGACATCACATCCGTTGTTAAATATATTCCAAATTATTTCACTTACTTTGATGCTAAAATCATTTCTTTTGTTTTATTCATGGCTTGCCTGTTATTGGCACATATGAAGTCTACTGTTATGTGAACACCAGACATTACTGTATGTGTTGATAACTTCCAGGAGTCTTGTGGTTAGATATTTGGATTTTCTAACTATAAGATTATTATCATTCACAGAGTTTGAATGTTTGACCTCCTCTGTCCCTATTTGGATACCTTTGATCTCCTCCTTTTGCCTAGTTACATTGCCTAGAATTTCCAGCACTATTTAGAATAGTATTGATGATAGTGGACATCTTTGTCTGGTTTGAGTTCTAAACTCAAATACTTTCAGGTTTTCTCCATTCAGTATGATATTGGATATAGGTTTGTTATAGATGGTTTCTATCAATTTAAGAAATATCCCATCTGTGCCTATTTTCATAAAGTGTTTGTTCTAATTGGAAAGGATGGTGAATTTTTTCAAATGCTTTTTCTGCCTCTTTTGAGAGGATCTGATGGTCTTTGTTTTTGTTTCTGTTTTATGGGGCAAATTACATTTATAAATTTGTGTAGGTTGAACCAGCATTGTATCCCTGAGATGGAGCTCACCTGGTTGTGATGTATTATTTTTTTGATGTGTAACTGACTTCATATTTGCTAGGATTTTATTATTATTTTTATGTTAATATTCATTAATGATACTCATTAGCAGTTTACTTATTTTGTTAATTCCCTTCCTAGTTTTGCTATCAGAGTGATATTTACTTTGTAGAAGGAGTTGGGGAAGGTTCTTTCCTTCTCAATTTTTTTGTATAGTTTCCTCAATATAGCTACAATTTCTTCTTTGAAGATTTGGTAGAATTCTGGCGTGAAACCATCCGATCTAGGACTTTTTTCATTGGAAGCTTTTTATTATTGCAATTTTGGTGCTTGTAATTCGTCTGTTCAAAGGTTCTATTTCTTTCTGGTTTAGTCTAGGGAGGTAGTGTGATTCCTGGGATTGGTCAATTTCTTCCACATTTTCAAATATCTGGGCATAGTTTTTTTTTTTTTTTTTTTTGTCGTATTTAGTGATGATCTTTTGTATCTCTGTGGTATGTGTTATTTCCCTTCTTGGTTTCTGTCTGAGGTTGTTAAAGATCTTAATTTTCTGTTTCTGGTTAGTCTGGATAAATGTTTATTAATTTTATTCATCTTTTCAAAGAAACAACTTTTACTTTCATTAATGTTCCAATGGTTTTGTTGTTGTTATTGTTGTTGCTGTTCTCAATTTCATTTAGGTCTAATCTAATTTCAGTTATCTATTTTCTACTTGGTATGGGGCTAGATTTCTCTTCTTTTTTCAATTCCTCAGGATGATTTATTAAAGAGTATTTGTACACTTTCAGTCTTCTGGATGTGGTCTTTTAATGCAACAAATTTCCCTCTTAGTACTATTTTGCAGTTTCCCACGGGTTTTGATAGCATGTGGTTTCATTATCATTTTGTTCAAGGAATCTAATGAGCTCCTTTTTAGCTCCTCATTGACTCAACTATAATCAGCAAAAGGTGTTTTAGTTTCCATAACTTCATGTGGGTTATGTTTCTGTTAGAACTAAATGTTACTTTTATTCTCTTGTGCTCTGTGAAGATACAAGGTATAATTTCTATTATTTTAAATTTATTGAGGTGTGGTTTGTATCTTAGAATATGATCACTCTTGGAGAATGATCCATGAGTTGATAAGAAAATATTTTCAGAGTCGATGGGGTACAACATACTGAATATATCTGATCAAGAGCTGTGTTTACATTTCTTTGTTTAGTTTTTGCTTGGAGGATCTGGGAATTTCTGTCAATGGGGTATTGAAGTCCCTGACAATTTTGGTGTTATACGATATCATATTGTTAAGATTAAGTAGGTTTCATTTTACAAATCTGGGGTATTAATGTTGGTGTATAAATTTATAGGATTGAAATGTCCTCTTGTTGAGTTGTATTGTTCCCATGACCAGTATATAGTGTCCGCCTTTGATTTTTATAACTTTTGTAACTTAAAGACAATTGTATCTGTGAAAAGGATTCAATTATCAAATCTAAAGTTTAAGGGTTGCTTTTTATTAAAGTGCAAATGTTAACACAAGGCTACATAAAGGCTAACCTTGTATTAGAAGTTAAATTTATTAATTTGAAAAGTAAATACTGTAGCTTCTTGTCATTTCTTTAGCTGATACAATGTTGAAAAAGTTTTTTTTTTTTTTTCTTATGACTTTAGGTGAGGCTATTTTCTCTAGTTAATTATAGGCCTCACAAACCTTATGGTTTCACATCTATCTATTCTGCACTTTTCTATGATCTGTTAAGTTTCCGAGGGTCCTGGACATTATAGCCTCCATTATTTCCTTTCAGAGCAGTGGTTATCAACGTGAGCAGTACCATTCCTAGAGGATGCTTCAGAAACGGGGGAAAGTAAATTATATATATTTTTGATTGTCCTAATATTGGGTGGTGGTCTTGGCATTTAGTGGAGACAGAGAACCAGGGATACTAGACAACCTGCAACAATATGTGCAACAAGCCCACTCATTAAATATTTTCTCTGTATCCCATGTGACTTTCAAATGTTTCCCCTGAAAATTCATGTAGGGAAAAACCTTAAATTATCTGGGTCTAGAATTTATCTCCATTTTTCAAATGAAAGCAAAGTATTTTTTACACAGTTTTAATTGTCCAGAAATGCAACTGCTATGTAAATCAAGGGAAGAGTTTACTTTGTTTTCTTTAGAACCTCATGTAGGGCTGTTTACCATTTCTGAAAGTAATGTCATCAGTGCTAGTGCCCACTTGTGGAATTTGAATTGTAAGTAAAATATCTCCATATCCATCTGAATTTCTTTTGGCACATTAATGGTAATTCTATGGTGTACTACTTAATTTTGTATTGCTATGACAGAATATCTGAGACTGGGTAATTTATAAAGAAATGAAGTTAGTTTAGCTCATGGTTCTTCAGGGTGAGAAGTTTAAAAACATGGCATTGGCTTTTAGTAGTAGCTTTCTTACTGTGTCAAAACATGACAGAGGAGGTCAAAAGGGAAGTGGACACATGTGAAAAAAGGAAAACCTGGGAGGAATCCTGGCTTTATAACAACCTACTCTCATAGGAACTAATCCATTTCTTTTTTCTTTTTTTTTTTTTTTTGCCGTCGGGGCCATTAGGAACTAATCCATTTCTTTTCTTTCGTTCCTTCCTTCTTTCTTTTTTTTTTTTTTGCAGTCGGGGCCGGGTTTGAACCCACCACCTCTGGTATAAGGGGCCAGCACCCTACTCCTTGAGCCACAGGAACCACCAGGAAATAATCCATTTCTGTGAAAACTAATCCAGTTTTGGGAGTGTGAGAATTCACTCACTACCATAAGAACAGGACCAAGCATTCATAAGAGATCTGTCCCCATAGTCTAAGCACCTTGGTCTGCCTTCTAATACTTGCATGCCAGGAATCAAATTTCAACCTGAGTTTTAGTGGGGGCAAACTATATCCAAACCATAGCATTTAGATAGATTTTTATAGCCCTTATTTTGGAATATTAAATATACATAAACAGAAGCAAAATACTTAATTCAAGGTTGTCATATTTGTCTTAAATCCCTCAAATTCAAACTTCTTCATTTTAAGCAGGTACAAGCATCTGATTATTTTATTATGTCTTTTACAATTTACTATATCATGCCAAAACACTTATATATTGAAAAGAGTATTATCTTATTATGAAGCTCTTTCATGGTATTTCTCTTTTATTTACTTAAGCCACTATATTGATTTTCTGAAATTTGGTGTGTAGATGGATTATGTTTATGATTTTGCTTTCAGGATCATAAAGAGTACATTATAAAATAGTTGATAAGACAAGGAGGCATTGATCTGATAGAGGTGAGGACCAATGTTCTATAGCTGTACAGCAGTGGTGCATGATCAGCTATTGAAATACAGTCATGCACCACTTAATGACATTTCAGTCAACAGTGGACTACATACATGATGGTGGTCCCATAAGATTATAATATCATATTTTTATTGACTTTCTCATTTTTACATATGTTGAGATACACAAACACTATTTTTTCTAATTGCTTATACTATTCAGTGTGTAACATGATGTACAAGTATGTAGCTTAGGCGTAACAGGCTATAACATCTAGCATAGGTGTATACCTAAGGTATAGGCTATTAACATGTAGGTTGGTGGAAGTAAATGGTATGACATTTGCATGATGACAAGATCACCTAACAATACATTTCTCAGAATGTACCCTTGCCTTAAGTGACATATTACTGTAGTTAGATTTCTAGGCCACGACTAAGTCCTACTGAATAGAACCTGTGAGGGCTGAACCCCTAAATCTGTATTTTCTAATAAGCTCCTGGGTTGTAGGAGTGAGTGCTTTATATGTTTTGGAAATTAACCCTTTATCAGACATATGGTTTGCAAATATTTTCTCCCATTTCATATGTTGCCTTTTCTCTCTGTTCATTGCTTCCTTTGCTGTGCAGAAGCTTCTTCATTTGATGCAATCCTACTTAGCTATTTTTGCTTTTGTTCCCTGTGAATTGAAATCATTTTGAAAAATTCATTGCCCAGACCATAAGAAGCTTTTCCTCATATTTTTTGTCTAGTATTTAACAGTTAAAAATAAAACAAAACATAAAAATAAAAAACAAAGCAAAACAAACAAAAGGACACAAGGGAACATTTAGAGGGGTGATCATGATGTTTATTACGTGGATTGTGGTGATAGTAACATGTGTGTATGCCCAAACTCACCAAATTGTAAACATTAATCATATACAGTTTTTGTATACCAATTATACCTCAATAAAGCTGGAAAAAAGGAAGCTCCTGGAATCATTCTAATGCAGTTCTTCTGGGATCAGTTCATAAATTGCATTTAGACAGCATTGATCTTGATGTCATTATCTTGTGCCTTTACTTTATAATCTTGTGATCTTACTCCTACGCTCATCCCTTCACAGGAAAGGAAATAAATTACTTCTTCTATTTTTTTAATACCTCTCCGCTGGCTCATTTATCTCTAACTACAAGTGTGCTTAAAGAGTCAGTAACTTAAAGAAGTCCTTATTTGACCTTATTTTCTTCCTAAAACTGTGCTTTATCATTCTCATTTCCTTCTCTGAACTCCACTAATATTTTTCTGTTTATGAAGACTGTGATATGTCTTCTGCCCTCACCCCTTTAATGAAACTGCTCCTTCAAATAATTCTAACTGACAATGTGATGGCATCTCCTCAGTTCTTATCCTGTTTAGGTCTTTTGCAGCATTAACACTTTTTTAATATCTCCTCCTGCTTGAAATTTTTCTTTTTCTTGGTTTCGAGAAGACTGAACTCTTCTGATTTTCTTCTTACCTCTCTGATAAACGCTGCTAAAGTTTCCATCTGACCAATCTTCTGTTATCTATTCATTACAGATCCCAATATTCAGTTCCAGTATCAATTTTCTATCCCCCAAATTGCAATGACTAATCTTTTCTTTTAAGGATTCAGGTCTATATTTTTATTTGCCTCCTACGTATTTATTTACATATAAGACATTCTTAAGATATCTCAATTTTATGCATCTAAAACTGTTCATCTTTCTTCATAAACCAGCAATAATTATTTTTTTACAGGTTAGTTAATATCACCACCAATGTACTTAGGCTTGAAGCTTCAGTCAATGTAGACAACTCTTAATATAGTTACCAAATCCCACTCATTCTTCTGCAACATCTGCTGTAAATCATTTAAATTCCTACCGCAACTATCATTATTTCAAGCACCCATTTGTTCCACTTATTCTGGCCTCCTAACTGCTGTTCCTTCTTCTAAGCTCTCTTGTGGGACCCATAGCTTAGCAGTTAACTACTTGAACTCCAGAGTCAGACTGTTAGTGTTTGACTTTACCACTCACTTACTACATGACCTTGTACAAATTACTTAGTCTCTCTATGTGTTTTAATTTTCCCTTTTATAAAATAAGGGCATCAAAAGTATCTACCACATAAAATAATTTTGATGATGAAAAGATATGCCATATACCCAGAGCATTAAAAAGCGTCTGATGCCGAGTAAGCACTCAATTATTGCCAATCATTATTAACTTACTAGCATTTTCTCCCAGGTTTATGGTTTTTTTTTTTCCATTCAAATTTCCCTAGTGTTCTTAAGAGTCTTTGCAATTATAAGTAGCTGCAATTGTTTGGGCTCATTCGATTTCTTGTTTTGTATAAATTTAGCATAGTAAATGGGTTGCTTTTCACCTTGCTCCCTTTGGAGTATTTTGACAAACTATATAATAATAATTATTAGTCCCTGTCTAGGTCAGAATATATTAACTATTTCTGTCTTACACTATTCTTTCCATTCACTGGACCACTTATAGTTCATCTGTGAAATCTGACTAATGTGATCTCACATTTCTTGATAAATAATAGAATATTTTGTGAAGTCAATAACCATTTCTTTGATGTACACACTCAGTTATACTTTAGATATGATTTTTGTTATCAGCAAGTGAATTTGCTTCTTAGAAAGGAACATAAAAAAATTAACTGTAAACTGTACTTCAGAAATGTAACACTGACATTTGATAATGACATTCCTTGAAATAATCCTATTTCCTGTAGACTAAATAAATGCTATATTTTTTGAGGTGAATATTTACTTATAAGTTTTTTATGGCATGTTTCTCTTTTACCTTTTTTTTTTTCTTTTTTGAGACAGAGTCTCACTTTGTAGCCCTTGGTAGAGTGCCATGGCATCATAGCTCACAGTAACCTTAAAGTCTTGGGCTTAAGCAATTCTCGTGCCTTAGCTTCCCAAGTAGCTGAGACTATGGGCACCTACCACAGTGCCCAGCTATTTTTTTTAGAGATGAGGTATTGCTCTGGCTCCGGCTCAGGCTGGTCTTGAACTTCTGAGCTAAGGTAATCTACCTGCCTCGAGCTCCCAGAGTGCTAGGATTATTTTCTACCTTTTTTTTTTTTTTGACCATTATATATGTACATTTTACAATGTGTGTTGAATTTTTCAAGATAGCCCATCTCTTCTCTCTGTTTAGGTTTGATTTTTACACTCAGGTTGGATGAATCCTCACTTCTACTTTAACAAATGATCTGTGTGAGTTTTGAGAGGTTGAAAGTTAGACATATATTACACAAAGCTCATTTTCAATATATCTTACCCTGTATTCAGTGCTTGAACTCAAAAACTACCCATGGGTGAGAGGGCAAATAAATTGCCTTGCTGCCTTCACAGTTTTCAGAATGTTTCCACAGATAGGTCAGTAGAAAGGCAAAATAAAATGTACAGCTGAGACTAGCGAGAAATGGAGGGTAAAGGGCTGGGGAGAAATCAGCAGGTAAAAAGGGGAAATGTACAGTGGAGAAGAGACTTCTCAGCGTCTTCACCTGTCTCTGTGGTTTTACTTGTTCTCATATAAGAGGATGTGATCAGACTTGAGTATGGGCCCACTTTAACCACTGCGAGTAGCTCTAAAAAGCAAGTAACTTCTAAATCTAGTACAAAAGATCTTTAAAACTCCTATGCTCTTTAACTTTTCCAATACTCCGGTTACCCCATACTCCCTCACACTTACCAGTCTTCTCTCCTTGATTTTATCCTCCATCCTTTCCCCCAGATTGTCTTCTTTGCATCTGTCCCCTTCCTTCCTTCATGTTACTCTCTCCCCTGACCTTCTGCTATAGACATTGCGAACCCTGCTGATTAATAGCTGCTAGAGCAGCAGGCGGTGAAGCAACAGGGCAAAAGCCTATGTACAGAGTGCATAGAGGTCAAAATATGAATTTTCATGAAGAAAAAGTACTGCTAGATTAGTAAATGAGCATGAAGTGTTGTCATTTATTTATTAGAACTGTAAAAATAGGAACACATTCAAATTCCCTACACACCATTTACTTTCCTTCCACCGCTTGTTTGACTCCTTTTTCATTCACCGCTCGCAGCAATCCCTCATTAGATTGGTTGGCTTCTGGTCTCTTGTCCTTCCCCTCTGGAGTCTACTTAGACCTTCCCATGTCTAGTTACAGCATGAGAAATATACTTTTACATTGATCAAGCTCGTGAAAAAGCAGAATGATTTTATTGTCTTCGATTGATGAGGCTATCCTTTCAGTGAAATCAAATTTGCGAGTTGACAGAGAATAAGGCAGCATTTATTTAAGAAGGGATAGGGGAATTGGTGCGTCCTATGGAGTGCTTCCCCTGTATTATGCTTACAGCAACTCCTGCAAAAACTGAAGACATAGCCTCTGCCCTGAAAAAATTGATCATCTACTTAGTACGATTGAACACACACACAAGGGAAAACATTTAACAAGTAAATTATCAACAAATGCTTGATTTTGTTGCAAGTAGAACCCTTAGTAAAGTTAGGAAACTCTGGAGGGAGTAACAAAGGAAAAGGTTTGGTCTGATGGGTGCTGGTTATGCTTTGAGTAGATACGACATGGAATTATGTGAGTGAATGAATTAGAGGGAAAACAAAACAAAACAAAACAAAACAAAACAGAAGGCTCAAGACAGAACCCTAGTGTCTTCCAAAAGTCAATGGGTAAATTCATATTTGAATTCAATCCCATTCAGTGATTGGTCACTGTGCCCTAGGCTTAGTGATTTTATCTGTTATCATGTAATTATCATAACAACTTTAAGATGATACTTATGCTCAGAATGATTATGTAAGTAGACCAAAGTCATGAAGCTGGAAATTCATTTTGGGGGGTTCTAATACTTGATTTAAGACTCTAAATCCAGTACTGTTTAGATTATACTCTGTGTAAGAGAAGAAAATCTGGGAAAGAAACAAAATCTTGAAAGGTGGAGATGGCAAAGCAACTGGGAACCAATCTGAGAGAGGACTAGTGGATTTACGTAAGTTTATTTTCAGTGAAGGATCCACATGGAGGCAAGCTAGCAGATAGGTGTTAACTCCCACATGGGGAGAGCACTTTGTAGAAACTTCAGGAGCATTTCTGCATTCTTTGCATTAAGAAAGATTAAATACAAATTATTCAGGCTACAATGTTTTCTTTCGTAAGTTATGATTAATGTCTTTCTCTAACAATGATTTGTGCAAATTGAATTCACAGTAATGTGATTTCTATTTGTACTGTACATTGCCTTTGCATTCTGACAACTTGAGGTCTGTCACCAAGAAAGAAAGAAAATAATTAGCAATCAGCAGTGGGAGTTTAATATTTTAATTCTCCAGCTGTTGTGCAAAATGTTTTTGCATATGTAGATTCAATTAGTTATAAGGTAGGAAATCAGAATAATGTAGCTACATTATACAGGCTTTGAACATAAACTGCAGGTAGAAATTGATAGGTTTTTTAACTTATTGCTACCATTTAAAGGGAATTCAGACATCGAAAATCTTTCAAAAGATTCCTAATATTGACAAGGGAACATTAGAAAAAGACACATGATCACAGTAGAACCATAGATTAGGTAGAATTTATAGAATATGAATTTAGATAATAATTACAAAGGAAACATTACAATTTGATTATTTGCAGTTAAAAAATAAATACATACAAAAGAAACATCTGTCAATCTAAATGAGTAATAAACAAGATTTAATGTCAAAGACAATCCGGGGTAAAAATTCTGTGAAAATACGGCAGACAAAGGGCCAAAGCACTTAATATGTAAAGAAAATTCACAAATCAGTGCTAGTTTAAAAAACACACCCAGAATAACATCCCAATACAAATTGGTCAAAGGCTATGAATCAAAAATTTATAAGAGAAGAAATATAAGTACCAATGTGAAAAAAGATTTGCCTTTATTAGTAAAAAAAATTATAGAAAAAACTGCACTGTGAGTTTATGCCTTAATCTTCCCCATTTCCCACTTAAGATCATAAAAATAGAAATAAAAACATAAAATTAGAAAGACATGGTCATGCTCAAAAGGAAATGACTCAATGGAAGGTGGAGAAGCTGCAGTTTTAGAGTTAGGCAGAAGTCACTGAAAATTGACTTCTGTTAGATGAAAGGGACCCAGATCCCTAATTGAGCAGAGACGTATGAATTGAGAGCAGCAGTAGGAGCCTTGCAACCATGGAAAGAAGGTAAGAAAAGTAAGGCGGTATAAGGGAGAAGTTGAAAGGGGGAAGAAAAAGACTGATGCTGCTTGGAACTGTGACTTGTTTAAAGCTACATACCCACCAAGCAAACCTGTCTCCTGGTCTTCAAACAGGAGTTAGGAGGGAGCTCTTAAACTTTCTTTCTCTTTGCTCCAGGAAGTATCTACCCCTGACTGCTCCATTAAGGGAGAAAGAGGAGGCCCCAGCTCTAGAAACTTTTGATAAGCCTCTCCTTGATCCTTCCACAATCATACTCATACTCATACTGAAAGCCAGAACCATATTAAAAATTTGCAGGATTTAGAGCAAGCACAACAACAGAAGCCAGTGTGCCATATTCGTACGTATTTAAAAGTTGTATATTGAATTGTATCACTCAGGCCAAGCAAAAAATTCTCTCTTAGTTCAGAGATAAGTAAATACCCGCAAAGAAGTAATAAAAATTAAAATATTCAGAAAACGTTGCGTATAAAGCTAACTAAAGGTTAAATAGAATAATCTTCTATCTCCTACCTTGAATATACCTTCATATTGATAAAATCAAAACATACGTATAAAGCTATGATTTTCCTACACTGCAAGTTACCTAAAATAAAACTACAAAATTTAATTACTATCTTACAGATCTTGCCTTTTGTTTGCATTCTGATGGTGTTTGGATACATAATTAAATAAACACATACATAATTCATGTTATTATTAGTATATATTTGGTCTATTAAATCTATTATTATTGCTTGCATTGAAGAAAGGTCACTACTAGGTTGTTATAATCAAGGTTTTCACATAATCTATGTTGTATCTGCAATTCTGACCTGAAGAATTAGAAATTAAAATGTACTGCAAGCTTCCAAATATAGTATATTTTATGTAAAATATAAGTTAAAATAAAAATCATTTTCCATGTTTTTAAAAGTTATTTTTCTGTCAAATATTAAAATAAATAAAATTGAAAAGCCAAATTAATACCATACTTTTAGACCCAAATCAAGTAACATTTAAGTATTTTATTTAACTTTTAAAAAATATTGATATATCTTCTTAAATGTATGTATAAAATGAGATTATCCGCAAATTTTTAGTTTGACAGGCACTAGTACCTAACAAAAAAATATATTGGTCTTAATTGTATCCATGTCATCCCCAGATGGATGTATATAAAACTTTAGGCATCACATGAATTATTTAATAATGTAAAATGTTCCTCAGCTGACACTTGCAACTACTAAATAAATATCTTAAGAACCACAAATTATAACAGGAAGTGAAGCAAGAAAATGGATGCTGGGCACTATTCCAAAATGAAACTATGTCATGCAACAATCTACGACGTTCATATCCTGACAAGTTAGTCTTTTCTACTACTAAAGTGTTTCTGCTACTCAAATCCTCCCCACATTCTAAGGTAGTGTCCAGCCTGACTAAGCAGCAGCACAAACCACAAATCTACATGGATCTTTCGAGAGGCAGATACCAAGACAAGATTAAACATGTAAGAGTTTGTTGTTGTTGTTGTTGTTAAAGGAAATGTCTATGAAGGACAAAGGAAAGGCATCAGGATTAGGCAATGAGAGTGAATCAGACCTCTGTAGAAAGAGAGTGCAAATAAAAGAAATACGAGGAAGTGTCTCAGATTGCAGTGCAGTTCTAAGAATCTTTTGGTTAAATCAATGTATTCTTTGACCCAGAGTTGTCAGAGAAGACCCACGTCCTGCAGTAGGCCTGAAAATGTCTCTCTTGCTCATTTACATTTTGGCTAGGAGCAGTGTGGAGATTGTGTGGCCTTGACACAAATGCTGTGGTGGACCCACAGCTGGAACCAAAGTTAGCTAAGTGCCATGAAGTAGATGTAGGCAGCACATCTCTTGGTGGCCACAGTTCCCTGGCAAGAGGACTCAAACTTTTAAGATGTGAAATTCCCCCCAAATAGATCTGCTTCTCTGAGTTTGAGTTTTTTTAGATTCCACATATGAGTGAAATCATGAAATATTTATCTTTCAGTTACTAGTTTATTTCTCAAAGTCTCTACACTGAAATGTAATCACCAATGTGATGGTATTGGCAGAGGAGGTGACTCTGGGAGCTGAATAAGTTATGAGGCACAGCTCTCATATATGGGAATGGTGTCCTTATAGAAGAGACCTGAAGGAGACCTTTCTCCCTTTACACATGTGAGAAGACAGTGAAAAAGCACCGTCTATGAACCAGAAAGTGGGGCATTATCAAACACTGAATCCATGAGTGCCTTGATCTTGGACTTGCCACACTCTCTAACTGTGAATAATACATTTCTGTTGTTAATAAGCCACTAAGTTTATGGTATCCTGTTGTAGCAGCCTGGATAGATTAAGACAATAAAAGTGATTTTCGGGGGGGCCGGGGGGAGCAAGATGGTGGACACAGACAGCTCCTTTGCAGCCAGGTATCGTGAGATTGGTGAGAGAAGACTCCAGGCACTGCTGGCTGTGGGCTCTGCCCAGAAACATCCCTTGGAGGGCACGGGAGGCAGCGGGAGACTTTAGGACTCAAAGAAGTGGACGAAAGCAGTGGGGAAGCAGCAAATAGCTGCATTAGGGTAGAGGCCAGACAGTCTTGGCAGGTGTGGTGGTGGTGGTGGCTGCCAGAGTCTGCAGATGGGGAAGTACTTCCCTGTGAGATTTTTTTATTTCTATTTTTTTACTTAGGCACTTGGTTGAGTTACTTTGGGAGAGCTTAGGGGAGCAAGCAGGTGACTGAATAGCACCCAGAGGCCAGGACAGAGAAGCTGGGACAGAGCGGAGGTCTCTTTGTTCATCTGGAGGCCTGCTGCAGCCATTGAGGGGGGAGCTGCCTTGCAGATTTGGCCCTCAGGGTCCTAGAGTGAGCAGCTTTTGGCATGCCTGATTAGTGGGCAGCTACCTCTGGAGAGATCCGAGCAACACATGCTTTCGGGGAAAGCCGCTGCATAGTCAAGGGACACGGTTTGGGAAGATCAAGGTGTGTCTATTAAATGGGCTGAGGAGAGCTTCAGGTTCCCCACTCTGTGGGATTTGGGGGCAAAGAAGTCAGCAGAGTCTTCCAGATTCCATCTTATACAGATGTATTAGCATTGTGATTAGCATCTAATACCCCAGAAGATCACCTGTTGCTGAGGCAATATTCACCTTTCAGTTACTAGCTTATTTCTCAGGGTCCCTATATATAAATACATATACATATGTGTGTGTGTGGGTGGGTGTATTATATATATAGATAGACGTATAGTTTTTTCTTTCTTCTTTATTTATTTTTTTTTGAGACAGAGTCTCTCTATGTCATCCTTGGTAGAGCGTCGTGGTGTCACAGATCACAGCAACCTCAAACTCTTGGGCTTAGGCAATTCTCTTGACTCAGTCTCCCAAGTAGCTGGGACTGCAGGCACCCGCCACAATACTCAGCTAGTTTTTGGGTTGTAGTTGTCATTGTTGTTTGGCATGCCCGACTGTGTTCAAACCCTCTAGCTCAGGTGTATGTGGCTAGTGCCCTAGCCTCTGAGCTACAGGTGCCAAGTGTCATTTTTTTGTTTTAAAAAATTTCTTTCAATCTTTTTCCCTGTAGATTTTTCTTTTTCTTCTTTTTCTTCATTTTTGTCAAATATAATTTTTCATTGTTAGCATCTTTAATAATAAGGGCTTTATTTTTGCTAGTTATTATGCCCCTATTATTCATTTCCCCCCCGATTTTATCCCTTAATGTTTTATTTGTTTTGGTTTGATTTATAGAATTTTGGTTTTTCTTCTCTATTTGGTGGAGGTGGGGTCTTGTGTCTGCTGAGGCTGGCAAAGAGCTTGTGACCTAGAGGGACCCACCCTACCCAGCCCCCTCAAGAGGTTGGGATTTGTAGGTGTGGGTCAAAGTACTCTACTGTACACCACTATTACTCCTGTCTGCCTCTTTCTGTTCCTCTCTTCTTTTTGTCAGTTTTCTCTTTTACTCCTCCCTTTCCTTTATCTTTTTTCTCTCTTTTTTTCTTTTATCCCTTCTTGCATTTCAGTCTTCTCTTCCTTTTAGTTCATTACCAAAAGGACATTTCAACACCTTAGGTCAGAGACATGGCAACGTACAGAGCAGGGGGAAGTGGAAGGAAAAGGTAGGGAAAAGAAACAAAAAGAAGACACTCATGAGGAAGAAATAGCAGAAAAATTCTGGCAACATGAAAAATCAGAACAGAGAAACCCTGACCCAAGGGATCACAAGGTAGCTACTGCAGAGGATTCCATCTATAAAGAAATGTTAGATGACAGAAAGGGAATTCAAAATGTGGATGTTAAAAACAATGAAGGAAATTCCTGAGAAAGTGGAAAATAACTAAAAGAAAATCAAAAACCAGAATTAAATAAGAGATGAATGATATGAAGAATATAAAAAGAACACAGCAGAGCTTAAGGAATTGAAGCAGTTGATTAGGGAACTTGAAGATGAAGTAGAAAGCATCAGTAACAGATTAGAACATGCAGAAGAATCTCAGAGGTAGAGGATAAAGCTCTTGAGCTAACTCAGGAAGTTAAAGAAACAGAAAAATGGAGAGAGAAAGCAGAATATTCACTGACAGAATTATGGAACTTCATGAAGTGTTCAAATATTCAAGTTATAGGTATCCTACAAGGGGAAGAAGAATGCCCCAGAGGAATGGAAGCCCAGGATAGAGGATATCATAAATGAAAGTTTCCCAAGTATCACCAAAGATATTCTGACACACTCCTTTTAGGAGGATATAGGACCACAGGTTGTCTCAACTCAAATCAAGCTTCTCCAAGACACATTGTCATGGACCTGTCCAAGGTCAAGATGAAACAGAAAATTCTGTAAGCTGCTAGGAATAATCAGAAATTGACCTATAGGGGCAAATCCATCAGGGTGACAGCAGACTTTTCAAATTAAACTTTTTAAGCCAGAAGAGAATGGTCATCTATCTTTAACCCACTTAAACAAAACAATTTTCTACCCAGAACTATTCTGCTAATCTAAGGTTTAAAATTAATGGAGAAATCAAATCATTTACTGATATGCAACCATTGAGGAAGTTTGCCACAAGAAGACCAGCTCTACAGGAAATACTTACACCTATTCTACACACAGACCATCACAATGGACCACAAGCAAAGTAAACACACAGAAACGGACAACTCTTAGCTTCTACAATGAAGCAAAAGATAAAACTAAGCAATGGACCATCACAAAATATAATGAATAGAACTCCACCACCACACTTATCAATCATCTCAATAAATGTTGATGGCTCGAATTCCCCACTGAAGAGGCATATGCTGGATCAAAAGATAAAAAAGCTATCCATGTACTGTCTGCAGGAAACACACCTAGCCTCAAAGGACAAATTAAAACTTAGGATTAAGGGATGAAAGACAATTTTTCAGGCAAATGGAAATGGAAGAAAAGAGGGATTATAATCTTATTTTCAGATACAAGTGGATTTAAGGTAACTAAAGTCAAAAATGACAAAGATGAACACTTCATGTTGGTCAAGGGAACAATACAACAAGAAGACACTTTAATTCTAAATATTTAAATTCCCCCAGGTTTATGAAATAGACCTTGATTGGTCTGAGCAATATGATATTCCATAACAACATAATAACAGGGGACTTTAACACCCCTCTGGTAGAACTGGGAAGATCCTCTAAAGTGAAACTAAACAAACATACAAGGGACATAAATGTGACCTTAGAACAACCATGCTTGATAGACATATACAGAACACTCTATACCAAAGCTAAAGAATATACATTCTTCTCATCAGCCTATGGAACATTCTCCAAAATAGATTATACCTTACGACACAAATCAAACCTCAACAAAATCAAAAGCATTGAAATTTTACCTTATCTCTTCTCAGACCACAAGGCAATAAAAGTGGAACTCAACTCCAACAAAAATTTTCATCCTCACGCAAAGGCATGGAAATTAGACAACCTTATGTTGAATGACAGCTGAGTCAAGGAAGAGATAAAAAAGTAAATCATTAACTTCCTTGAGCATAACAACAAAGAAGTCACAAGCTACTAAAACCTGTGAGACACTGCAAAACCAGTCCTTTGAGTGAAGTTTATCACATTAGAGCCTATATCGAAAAAACAGAGGGACTACATCAATAACCTAACAAATCATCTTAAAGAAATGGAAAAGGAAGAGCAATCCCATCCCAAACCTAGCAGAAGAAAAGAAATAACCAAAATTAAATCAGAAATAAATGAAACTGAAAACAAAAGAATCATTCAGAAAATTATGAAATAAAAGTTGGTTCTTTAAAAAGATAAATAAAATTGATAAACCATTGGCCAGATTAATCAGAAATAGAAATGTAAAATCTTTAATGTGTTCAATTAGAAATAAAAAGAGAAAAATAACAACTGATACCACAGAGATACAAGAGATTATTCCTGGCTACTACCCAAAATGTTATGCCCAGAAATTTGACAATGTGGAGGAAATGGACCAATACCTGGAATCACATCATTTCCCTGGACTTAACCTGGAATAAATAGCTCTCTAGAACAGATCAATCAATATCAGGCACTGAGATTGCAGAAATAATAAAAAAACTTCCAACAACATCAAAAAAGCCCAGGATCAAATCGCTTCACACCAGAATTCTACCATACATTCAAAGATGAGCTTGACCCTATACTTCAGAACCTATTCCAAAACACTGAGAGGGAAGGAACCTTCCCCAGCACATTCTAGGATGCAAACATCACCTTGATTCCAAAACCAGGAAAGGACTCAACTAAAAAGGAGAACTACAGCCTAATTTCACTAATGAATATTGCTGTAAAAACAATGAAATCTTAGCTAATAGATTGCAGCTACTCATTAAAAAATTGCACATCATAATTAAGTAGGCTTAATCCAAGGGATGCAAGGTTGGTCTAACATATGTAAATCCATAAATGTGATACATCTTCTCAATAGAAGGAAAAAAAAAGACCATATGATCCTCTACATAGATGCAGAAAAAGCATTTAACAAAAGTCAGTATCTTTTTCTACAAGGAATACTTAAGAAAATATGCTTAGGTGGCATATTTCTTAAGCTGTTTGAAGCCATGTATGACAAACCCATAGCTAACATCATACTGAAGGGAGTCAAACTGAAAGCTTTTCCACTTAGAACTGGAACCAGACAAGGATGTCCACTATTGCCACTATTATTCAACATAGTTTTGGAAGTTCTAGCCAGTGCAATCAGGCAAAATAGGATATAAAGAACCTCCAAATGGGGGCAGAGATGGTCCAACTCTCCCTCTTTGCAGATGACATGATCTTATACTCAGAAAACCCCAGAGGCTCAACCACAAAACTCCTGGAAGTCATTAGGAAATACAGTATAAAATTAATGTCCACAAATCAGTAGTCTTTGTGCACACCAATAACAGCCAAGTTGAAAATCAGATCAAGGGCACTAGTCTCTTCATAGTAGCTTCAAAGAAAATGAAATACTTAGGAATATACCTATCAAAAAAGGTGAAGAATTGTTTCAAATAGAATTATGAAACCTAAGACATGAAATTGCAGAAGATCCTAACAAATGGGAGAATATGCCATGCTCTTGGCTGGGGAGAATCAACATTGTCAAAATGTCTATTCTACCCAAAGCAATGTACAGATTCAATGAAATCCCCACTTAAATACCAACATCATATTTTGAATAACTGGAAGAAAGAATACTAAGATTTTGATGAGTGTTTTGTATGGAACCAGAAAAAAATCCATATAGCTAAGGCTATTCTTAGTAATAAAAACAAAGTTGAAGGCATCACTCTACCAGACTTCAGGCTATGTTACAAGTCCACAGTAATCAAAACAGCATGGCATTGGCACAAAAATCAAGACATAGAAATATGCAACAGAATAGATAACCAAGAGATGAAACAGGTCTCTATTTTCCATCTGATCTTTGATAAACCAAACAAAAGCATACAGTGGGGAAAAGAATCCCTACTCAACAAATGGTGCTGGGAGAACTTGACAACCACATATAAAAGATTGAAACTCAACCCACACCTTTCATCCCCTACAAAAATGACTCAAAATTGATAAGAGACTTAAATCTAAGACATAAAATGAGAAAAATCTTAGAAGAAAGTGTGTGTGTGGGAAACTCTTGATGACATTGGACTGAGAAAAGATTTTATGACAAAGACTTCAGTAGGCATGGCAATAACAACAAAAATTAACAAACGGGACTTAAGCTGAAAAGCTTCTGCACAGTTAAGGATACAAGTAAAGCAGAAAGACTACCTTCATAACGGGAAAAGATATTTGCAAGGTATCAATCTGACAAAGGGTTGATAACTAGAATCTACAGAGAACTCAAATTAATTGACAAAAAAAGAGTAAACAATGCCATCTAACTTTGGGCAAGAGATACGAATAGAACCTTCTCTGATGAAGACAAATAAATGACTAACATTCTAAAAAATGCTTATCATCCCTGATTATCAAAGAAAGGCAAATCCAAACCACCCCTGAGGTATCACCTAATCCTAGTGAGAAGGGCCCACACCACAAAGTCTCAAAGCTGCAGATGCTGGTGTGGATGTGGAAAGAAGGGAACACTTTTACACTGCTGGTGTTACTGCAAACTAATAACCTTTTTGGAAGGAAGTATGGAGAATCCTCAGATAACTCAAATTAGACCTCCTATTTGATCCTGCAATTCCATTACTAGGCACCTACCCAGAAGACAAAAAATCATTTTATCATAAGGACATTTGCACTAGACTGTTTATCACAGCTCTATTTAAAATTGCCAAAATGTGGAAACAACCTAAATGCCCACCAATTCAGGAATGAATTAACAAAGTGTGGTATATGTATACCATGGAATACTATTCACCCATTAAAAACGTCGGGGACTTTACATCTTTTGTATTGACCTGGATTGAGATGGAGCAAATTCTGCTTAGTAAAGCATCACATGGATGGAGAAGCAAGAATCCAATGTATTCGATTCTAATATGAAGAGAGTAGATGATATAATACATGGTGGGGGATAGAGGAATGAAGGATTGGGGAGAGGGGAGAAGAGAGGGTGAGGGAAGGTCACAGTGTATGGCACACCTCTTGGGGGCAACACACAATTACAAGAGGGACTTTTCCTAACAAATGCAATTGGTGTAATTTATGTCTTTGTACCCTCAATGAATCTCAAACAATGAAAAAAAGAAAGGAGTCCTTAAAAACATAAATAAAATAATAATGATTTTCAACAATGATGCAGTGACCATTCAGGGAACAAGTAGATTCTTTTCAACAAGTGGGGCTGGGACAGTGGATAGCCATACATAAAAATAAACTTCCATCTATGACTTGTAACACATTTAAACTTTTACTTGAAATGGATCAAACACCTAAACATAAAGATTTCTTAGTTTAAGGTCTAGAAAACTGCAATCCAAAGGCTATATTTAGCCCACCACCTGTTTTTATACATAAAGGCTTGAAAACAGTCATTACTTTAAAGGTATTTTGGTATTTTTGTCTTTTTTTATTGCTTTTTTTTTTTTTTTTTGAGACATTGTCTAACTTTGTCACCCTCGATAGAGTGCCATGGTGTCACAGCTCACAGCAACCTCAAACTCCTGGGCTTAAGCAATTCTCTTGCCTCATCCTCCCAAGTAGCTGGGACTATAGGTGCCTGCCACAATGCCCTAATATCACCTAACTCCAGTAAGATAAGCCCACATAACAAAATCCCAAAACCAGAGATGTTGGCGTGGATGTGGAGAAAAGGGAACATTTCTACATTGTTGGTGGGAATGTAAACTAATACATTCCTTTTGGAAAGATATTTGGAGAATACTTAGAGATCTAAAAATAGATCTGACATTCGATCCTATAATTCCTTGATTAGGTATATATCCTGAAGACCAAAAATCACATCATAATAAAGATATTTGTACCAGAATGTTTATTGCAGCCCAATTCATAATTGCTAAGTCGTGGAAGAAGCCCAAACGCCCATCGACCCACGAATGGATTAATAAATTGTGGTACATGTATACCATGGAATACTATGCAGCCTTAAAGAAAGATGGAGACTTTACCTCTTTTGTGTTTACATGGATGGAGCTGGAACATATTCTTCTTAGCAAAGTAT